>CM076977.1:51863415-51993415 GCA_039105355.1 Benthosema pterotum | reverse complement strand
GTCTGGAGGTGAAGTATCCGCTCCAGTAGTGGTCGTCACGGTCGGCGTAGGTGAAGAAGTCTCCGCTCAGCACCGGCAGATCTACACCGGCGCTGGGACCGCCTGCCGGCCGCGGTGACGACCCGGCACCCTCGGGAGACGACGCTGCCGCTGCCGTCTGGCGCCTCAGTGCAGCAAAGTAGTCCGAGATGGTCCCGAACTGAGCCTAAAAAAAAGCCAACGACACGGAATGAAGCTTTCGTTTTAGCTGCTGATGGCATTAGCCAGTGGTTTTCCACTTTTTTCCATACCTGGCCCACTATTAATGCAGCATTTGAGCCATGGAGGACCACCATTTGAGGACATTTTAGCCCCACAGACCCCAAAAACTAAAGATTTATTTTGTTTCTGTCCACAATTCCAGTCTGGATTGGGAAAATGTTTGACTAAACAAACAGATCTAAAGACCATTAATCTTCTACATTCACTAGTTGTGTAGACTTGGGCTAATTCACATGATAAATATTTTAACTCTTGAGAGTGTAAAATGAAATCAAATGGACCCTCAGCTCTCAAAGAGTTACACCTGGTTAACCAACTTTACATTATTTAGCTGGGGACCAACCGGAAGCCGCTCAAGGACCACTAATGGCCCCCGGACCACCGGTTGAAAACCTCTGGCATAAGCATTATGCGAGGAAAAATCATATAAATGTGGTAAAACAACAGGTATTAACGATTTAACTCATGTATTCTGTCAGAGTGAACTTTTTAACTCTATTTTTTCCTCCGAGCTCACTGGAACTACACATTTTCAGATGGGGGTCTGCAGATGACAAGAAATATTAAGGGCCACTGACATAGAAATATGTTGATATTGAGTGTGGAACTATAGTGGTCCTCTGAAGTGAGTGTGGAACTATAGTGGTCCTCTGGAGTGAGTGTGGAACTATAGCGGTCCTCTGGAGTGAGTGTGGAACTATAGCGGTCCTCTGGAGTGAGTGTGGAACTATAGCGGTCCTCTGGAGAGAGTGTGGAACTATAGCGGTCCCTCTGGAGTGAGTGTGGAACTATAGCGGTCCTCTGGAGTGAGTGTGGAACTATAGTGGTCCTCTGGAGAGAGTGTGGAACTATAGTGGTGCTGTGGAGTGAGTGTGGAACTATAGCGGTCCTCTGGAGTGAGTGTGGAACTATAGCGGCCCTCTGGAGTGAGTGTGGAACTATAACGGTCCTCTGGAGTGAGTGTGGAACTATAACGGTCCTCTGGAGTGAGTGTGGAACTATAGCAGTCCTCTGGAGTGAGTGTGGAACTATAGCGGTCCTCTGGAGTGAGTGTGGAACTATAGCGGTCCTCTGGAGTGAGTGTGGAACTATAGCGGTCCTCTGGAGTGAGTGTGGAACTATAGCGGTCCTCTGGAGTGAGTGTGGAACTATAGCGGACCTCTGGAGTGAGTGTGGAACTATAGCGGTCCTCTGGAGTGAGTGTGGAACTATAGCGGTCCTCTGGAGTGAGTGTGGAACTATAGTGGTCCTCTGGAGTGAGTGTGAGTGTGGAACTATAGCGGTCCTCTGGAGTGAGTGTGGAACTATAGCGGTCCTCTGGAGTGAGTGTGGAACTATAGCGGTCCCCTGGAGTGAGTGTGGAACTATAGCGGTCCTCTGGAGTGAGTGTGGAACTATAGCGGTCCCCTGGAGTGAGTGTGGAACTATAGCGGTCCTCTGGAGTGAGTGTGGAACTATAAGTGGTCCTCTGGAGTGAGTGTGGAACTACTGTATTGAGCGTGGAACACCTACTTTAACATGCAGCTCAGGGTGAGAGTTCATGTAGTCGAACAGTTTCTGGTAGTTGTTGAACTGCTGGTCCCACTCCACGGACTCGGTGTAGCGGAAGTCGTCCCCCAGCGGGGCCAGGACCACCGTGGAGCGGAACAGCTGCGACTTCTTGCGGTACTGGTCCAGCAGCAGGTGGACTCTGACGAGAGATACAGAGTTATAGCACAGTCAGGGGCGGATTGGCACATATTTTCCCACCGGGACAATTTTGCCTTTGCCAGGCCACTCTGGGGGGGTGGAGCTGGTTAACCTGATGTAACTCTTTGAGAGCGTAAAAATGAAACCAAATGGACCCTTGCGGGTCCATTTGGTTTCATTTTTACACCCTCAAGAGTTAAAATATTCATCATGTGAATTAGCCCAACTTAGCCTACACAACTAGAGAATGTAGAAGATTAATGGTCATTTTGATCTGTATGTTCCAGGCGAGCATCTAGCACATTCTAATGCATTTTGGAAGTGCCACTAGTGCATTTTGGATCTTGGCAGTTGGCAACACTGTCTCCAGCAGCGCGAGCGCACTAGTTTGCCTGGCCTGCGCCTGGCACCCTGGCCTGCCCTGGACTGTCCAGGCCACTAGGTGGCACAGGCCACCGGGAAAACTCCCTGTACTCCAGATGGCCAATCCACCCCCCCCGAGTACAGTTCACTGTCAAGTTTCATGCAGCCCCCCCCCCCCCCCCCCATCTCACTCACTTCAAAACACTCCCCTCAAGGTGGACACTACTGTAAACGAGTGTTACGCTTCCATTTTTAATGGCGAACGCCACTTAGTGTTCTAGGTGCTATTAGCATTACTTAAAGGTAGGGGAAGTGATTTCACTTTTGTCAGATATCACCCCCATTTTTTTTTCTCTGCTAAAATGCTCTATTATAAGGTGTGCAGACCATATATGGCGTTTCCCCCTCCCCCACGTTAGCAGAGGAGCTAATAAAAGTTCCCAGGTGGAGGGGGAATTCTCCTCCAATCAGGATGGAGCAGCAGGTTCACATAGTGTAGCTACTCTTGGGCGCCCCTAGTGCACCAGGCTGGTACTACACCATGAATTTCAAATCACTTCCCTTACCTTTAACACTACTTATCATTATTAGCATTTAATTATTAGAGGTAACTATTCATCATCTGAATTATCCACACTTAAAATTAAAATGTTTTGTTTGCCAAATCCAGCCTGGGATCAAAATTAATGAACCAAAAATAAACCATTAGTTTCGGGGTATGTGGGGCTAAAATGTCATCAAATGGTGGTCCGTGGCACAAATGCCGGATAAATGGTGGTCCTTGGTATCAAAAAGGTTGAAAACCCCGGTCATAAGATTAAAATACCGGTATGTATGGCCTTTTAACCGTTAGTGTACTGAACGCGTTTTGGTGTTCTAAGCATTATGTTTTAACTATTGAAAAATAGCAGATCTACAAGCTCATAGCGCGCCACCGAGTGGCGCGCTATGAGCTTGTATCTCTGCTATTTTTGGAAAAATCACACCCGTGTGAAAGAAAGTGCTGCGTGTGTGGTGGTCTTCACCAGCTGTGTGCGTGCTAAGCGGCACGATTCTCAAGATATCTGCGTGTCTGCATGCTAACCGGCACGGTTTTTGCTGCTTGTTGCTGCTTGTTTCTCTGTTATTGCTAACCGGCACGGTTTTTGCTTGTTTCTCTCTTATGTGGCAACTTGCTTGTTTCTCTCTTATGTGGCAACATGCAGAGCAAACCGTGCCGGTTAGCAGGCACACACGCCGTGCCGGTTAGCAGGCACACACGCAGAGATGTTGAGGTCGTGCCGGTTAGCACGCAGCCAGCTGGTGAATCGTCTAAGGAAGTGCTTGCTACGCAGCACTTAAAAATCGTGAAAACGTGGTGCAAATCTTTGAATATTATGTTATTCAGAAACTAGAAATCTAGACAGGACACAATGTTCTAAGCATTATGTTTTAACTATTGAAAAATAGCAGATCTACAAGCTCATAGCGCGCCACCGAGTGGCGCGCTATGAGCTTGTATCTCTGCTATTTTTGAAAAATCGTGAAAACGTGGTGCAAATCTTTGAATATTACGTTATTCAGAAACTAGAAATCTAGACAGGACACAATGTTCTAAGCATTATGTTTTTTAACTATTGAAAAATAGCAGATCTACAAGCTCATAGCGCGCCACCGAGTGGCGCGCTATGAGCTTGTATCTCTGCTATTTTTGAAAAATCGTGAAAACGTGGTGCAAATCTTTGAATATTATGTTATTCAGTAACTAGAAATCTAGACAGGACACAACGGGTTGTGTTGTTGTGTTATAACTATTGAAAAATAGCAGATCTACAAGCTCATAGCGCACCACCGAGTGGCGCGCTATGAGCTTGTATCTCTGCTATTTTTGAAAAATCGTGAAAACGTGGTGCAAATCTTTGAATATTATGTTATTCAGAAACTAGAAATCTAGACAGGATACAATGTTCTAAGCATTATGTTTTAACTATTGAAAAATAGCAGATCTACAAGCTCATAGCGCGCCACCGAGTGGCGCGCTATGAGCTTGTATCTCTGCTATTTTTGAAAAATCGTGAAAACGTGGTGCAAATCTTTGAATATTATGTTATTCAGAAACTAGAAATCTAGACACAATGGTTGTGTTGCTGTGTTTTAACTATTGAAAAATAGCAGATCTACAAGCTCATAGCGCGCCACCGAGTGGCGCGCTATGAGCTTGTATCTCTGCTATTTTTGAAAAATCGTGAAAACGTGGTGCAAATCTTTGAATATTATGTTATTCAGAAACTAGAAATCTAGACAGGACACAATGTTCTAAGCATTATGTTTTAACTATTGAAAAATAGCAGATCTACAAGCTCATAGCGCGCCACCGAGTGGCGCGCTATGAGCTTGTATCTCTGCTATTTTTGAAAAATCGTGAAAACGTGGTGCAAATCTTTGAATATTATGTTATTCAGAAACTAGAAATCTAGACACAATGGTTGTGTTGCTGTGTTTTAACTATTGAAAAATAGCAGATCTACAAGCTCATAGCGCGCCACCGAGTGGCGCGCTATGAGCTTGTATCTCTGCTATTTTTGAAAAGTCGTGAAAACGTGGTGCAAATCTTTGAATATTACGTTATTCAGAAACTAGATAGGACACAATGGGTTAAAATGACAGCCCTTCTTCATTGTTACTGGCACAGCAGAATCCCCTTGTCCACGTCCTATTGGCCAGATTCCTCACCTCTCCTTGACGTTGGCCTCTGTGATTGGCTGAGGAGGGATTCTCCATGGACAGCTGATCCTCCCACCAGGGAGACGCTTGAAGTCAAACTGACAGCAGATCTGTGGACAAAACAAAGACTAATTAACAGTTTTCATGCCATGGAAATGGATCTACGTCATCCGTTATCATTATGATTTACAGTAACAACTGATGCCGCTGACGTTAACGCTACTGTACGTGACGTAACTTACCGGCGCCGGTTCAATACGATCCTCATGCTAACAGCAGCTAGCAGCGACCGCGGCGACCATTGCTAGAGCATAACAAGGGACGGACCAACCCGGAACCAAAAGTGTGTGTCCGTCCACTAACTTGTCCGTCGGGAAACATGGACCGAAATATGAAATATGATTTTTAGATGAAAATCGCTGGCACTGGCGAGCTCCAAAAATATGAAAAAGGGCTGGCACTGAGAGAGTTAATGGATGGATGGATGGATGGATGGATGGATGGATGGATGGATGGATGGATGGATGGATGGATGGATGGATGGATGGATGGATTTTATTTTGTCATTGAACATGAAGTACAACGAAATTGAATTGTTGGCATCGATCCAGTGCAATACAAAAAGTCATACGAGGCAAAAAAAAACAAAAAAAAAAACAGTAAGAAAATATATTGTAGTCCGTAACTATTTTTTAGAGTTCAGGAGAACTCTAATGTAAAAATGTTGAAATTCAACACCTGTTGGAAACCTCATAACAAACAGGTCAACGTCAGACTACTAGTCGCAACCTATACAAGGCAAAACATGCAAATCCATTTCAAGCATTCGTTTTTCTCAGAAAACATTCCTTTAAAGGGGAACTCCACCGATTTTCAACATTTCTTTCTGAGAGCGTACAAATGGAACCAAATGAACCCTTTAGGGTTCATTTGGTTCCATTTGTACGCTCTCAGAAAACAAAAAAAAAGAAGCATCTAAAGAAATCCATTAACATGGTGAAAATACATCTTCATGATGTCATCAAGATGTTTCACCATGTTAGTGGTTTTCTTCAGACCTCCATTTCTTGGGAACAGAATGGGGAACTTTTTTATCACGAACCTCTAGGGTATACTAATGATTAGAATGTTGAAAATGGGTGACTTTTTTATCACGTCCGACCCAACACCTGTAGGACTTCAAATTATGTAAACTAATGACATATGTAGAATGGTGTTGTCAACTAGGGTGGACTATGGTTTAAAGGTAATATAGGCAAGGGGGCAGGAGAAAATGGTATGGGGGCGGCTTCAGTGTTCTGTTTTCAATGATGAAATGCTGTTGGTTTAGTGGTGACGCAGCCGTAGTTAGTTAGTAGCAGTCGTAGTGTTTCAAATCATTTTAAATAGAGTATAAGCACTTTCATTTGAAATAGCTTGGGTTGTTTTGCTGGGGAGGTAGACTGGGCATTTAGGGGGGCATTGCACCCCCCCATGCCCATGCCTAGATCTGGCCCTGCTTTACAAGCTTGATAGCAAAGTGATGGATCTCTCTCTCTCTCTCCTATCGCCTTACTTGCCCACCATCAGTGTCCACAGGGGGTAGAAGTGAAACATGGGTGGATGGCGGACATCTGTGACAGACAGACGATGTACGTACCTTGGGGTCGGGTCCACACGTGTGGGGGACGTCGTAGCTGTAGAAGGGCATCATGTGGCACAGGATGTCCGTGCTCGACGACGGATCTGTGGTGGACGGACAGACAGACAGACAGACAGACAGACAGACAGACAGACAGACAGACAGACAGACAGACAGACAGACAGACAGACAGACAGACAGACAGACAGACAGACAGACAGGCCTCATTTTATATCATGGCTCTCGGCAAGACTGACTATACTTTTACATTAAAGCAGTGGGTTTTCAACGTTTTTGATACCAGGGCCAACATTTATTCAGCATTTGAGCCACAGACCACCATTTGAGGACATTTTAGCCCCACAGACCCCCAAAACAGCCCCCTAAAGGTTTATTTTTTTGCTTTTTTTCCCACAAGAACATTGCTGGATTTGGGAAACAAAACAGGCAAACATAGATTAAAAAAAATAATGACAATATTTTCTACATGCTCTAGTTGTGTAGACTTTAATTCAGGTGATGAATATTTGAACTCTTGAGAGTGTAAACATGAAACCAAATGGACCCGCAAGGGTCCATTTGGTTTCATTTTTACGCTCTCAAAGATTTACACCTGGTTAACCAACTTTCAACCATTTAGCCAGGGGACCACCTGGAACCCTCTCAAGGACCACTGGTGGTCCCTGGACCACTGCTTTGAAATTGCCCTCTGCCGGACTGCAGATGCAGGATTTTCCAGTTTATACCAAAGAAATGCAAAATGACACAGGCAGCATTCAGGAGAATTTCCACCCTTCCCCTGGATATCAGTTAACACACACACACACACACACACACACACACACACACACACACACACACACACACACACACACACCACACACACACACACACACACACACACACACACACACACACACACACAGATGCATTACGTCAGGGGTTTTTCAACAGGTGGTCCCTGAGAGGGTTCCAAATGGTCCTCAGCTAAGTTGTTTAACCAAATGTAACTCTTGAGAACGTAAAAATGAAACCAAATGGACCCTGGCGGGTCCATTTGGTTTCATTTTTACACTCTCAAGAGTTAAAATATCCTTCGTGCGAATTAGTCCAAATCTACACAACTAGAAGATCAATGGTCACGGACAGAAGCAAAAGAAAACTTTCGTTTTGGGTTCTGTGGGTCTAAAACTATCCTCAAATGGTGGTCCGTGGCTCAAATCCTGGATAAACGGTGGTCCCTGAGATGAAAAAGGCATTCCGTTACCCCAGTTCTGTCTCCAGTAGAACTCCAGGGTCTTCTGTGCAGCAAAGTGCTTCTTGATGGAGTAGTGGACCCTCTGGATCAGCATGTTGTCCAGACCAGCCTGCTTCAGGAAGTACGCCATGGAGGGGGAGTGTCCGAAGGGGTCCACGGCCCAGCCGGTGGTGGGTTTCACTCCTAGTGTGTGGGAGGGGAAGGTAAAAGGCATTGGTTAGCAGCCATGTAACAAGGCAGGGGGGAGGGATTGGCCATCTGGAGTACAGGGAGTTTTCCCCGGTGGCCTGAACGCGCTTTGGTGTTTTATCTGTTGAAAAATAGCAGATCAACAAGCTCATGTCGCGCCACCGAGTGGCGCGACATGAGCTTTTTTTTCTGCTATTTTTGAAAAATTGTGAAAATGTGCTGCAAATCTCTGAATATGTTATTTTGGAAGCAAACATTTTTAACTCATTTTTTTTTGCATCTGGGGAATCCCTAGAACAACATGTTTTCAGATGGGGGGGGGGTCTGCAGCCAAATATGGATAATTCTGGTGGTCCTTGGCTTGGCCTTGGACACAGGAACACAGATTTTTCAGAAAAACTAGAATCTAGTGTCAGAGACTATAGAATCTAGTGTCAAAAACTCGATTCTAGCGTCAGAAACTAAATTCTAGTGTCAAAAGTAGATCCTATCATCAGAAACTATAATTTAGTGTCAATAACTAGAATCTAGTGTCGGAAACTACTGTAGAATCTAGTGTCAAAAGCTAGAATGTTGCTGCAGCTATAATCTGGTGTCAGGAACTACTGTATAATCTGGTGTCAGAAACTCAAATCGAGGGTCAGGACACAATGGGTTGAGTCTAGGGCAGGCCAGGGTGCCAGGCCCAGGCCAGGCAAACTAGTGTGCTCGCGCTGCTGGAGGCAGTGTTGCCAACTGCCAAGATCCAAAATGCACTAGTGGCACTTCCAAAATGCACTGGAATGTGCTAGATGCTCGCCTGGAACATACAGATCAAAATGACCATTAATCTTCTACATTCACTAGTTGTGTAGACTAAGTTGGGCTAATTCACATGATGAATATTTTAACTCTTGAGGGTGTAAAAATGAAACCAAATGGACCCGCAAGGGTCCATTTGGTTTCATTTTTACGCTTTTTTACGGTGGCCTGGCAAAGGCAAAATCCCAGTGGGAAAATATGTGCCAATCCGCCCCTGTAACAAGTGTTTTAAGCATTAGTTATTGAAACCACTTTAGCCAGGCGTTTTCAACTATTTCCACTATTTATTCTGCATTTGATTGTATTTTATTTTATTTTATTTTTTTTATCCCACGATTTTGCAACCCATTTTCTCACCCAGTGCCAATTCCTCTACACACCCTCCACCAACCTGGGGAGGCAGCGGACTGGCCTCATGCTTCCTTCAATGCATGAGGAGTCCAAGCTGCCTTCTTTTCACCTGACAGGGGGGAGTTTCCCTGGTTGGACGTAGCGCGTGGAAGGAACACGTTATTCCAACCAGTTCCAGTCCCCTCCATCAGGCGCCCCGGCTGGCCAGGGGGAGGCAGTCTAGAGTCCAGGATTACAGCATGTTTTTGTGAGGGTATCTACCCTAGGGGACACGGGGAGAACATGTGAGGGTATCTACCCTAGGGGACACGGGGAGAACATGTGAGGGTATCTACCCTAGGGGACACGGGGAGAACATGTGAGGGTATCTACCCTAGGGGACACGGGGAGAACATGTGAGGGTATCTACCCTAGGGACACAGGGAGAACATGTGAGGGTATCTACCCTAGGGGACACGGGGAGAACATGTGAGGGTATCTACCCTAGGGGACACGGGGAGAACATGTGAGGGTATCTACCCTAGGGGACACGGGGAGAACATGTGAGGGTATCTACCCTAGGGGACACGGGAGAACATGTGAGGGTATCTACCCTAGGGGACACAGGGAGAACATGTGAGGGTATCTACCCTAGGGGACACGGGGAGAACATGCAAACTCCACACAGAAAGGCCCTTTCACCAACCCCGCCTCGGGTATGGGCACTGATGACGCAGAGGAGCAGACACGCCGCCAGCACCCACAGCAGCGCCCCTAGCGGGAATCGAACCCAGGACCTTCTAGCTGTGAGGCGACAGCACTAACCACTGTGCCACCGTGCCCCCCTTATTCTGCATTTTAGCCGTGGAGGACCACCAACATGTTGACTTTAGTCTCTCGGACGCAAAACTAAGGATTTTCAAGTTTGTGTCCACAGTTTAGGAGAGATAACTGGCAAAAATAATAATTCTTCTACATTTTCTAAGTGTAGATACTTTAAAATTAAGTATTTCAGATGTTTAAATATAATGTGTGTGTGTGTGTGTAGGTCAGGGGTTTGCAACCAGTGGTCCCTGAGAGGATTCCAGGTGGTCCCCCTGCTAAATGGTGCGCCAAACCCATATAGATTTGTAACACTTGAGATTGTAAAATTATACCAAATGTTTACGCTTAAAGAGTTAAAGGTAGGGTAAGTGATTTGAAATTCATCCTGTAGTTCCAGCCTGGTGCACTAGGGGCGCCCAAGAGTAGCTACACTATGTGAACCTGCTGCTCGATCCTGATTGGAGGAGAATTCAGCCACCACCTGGGGAACTTTTATTAGCTCCTCTGCTAACGTGGGGGAGGGGGAAACTCCATATATGGTCTGCACACCTTATAATAGAGCATTTTAACAGAAAAAATATATTTTTTTGGGTGATATCTGACAAAAGTGAAATCACTTCCCCTACCTTTAAATTATATTTAAACTTCCGAATTACTTAATTTTCAAGAATCTACAGTTCAACACATATAGAAAATGTCGAAGAATTGTAATTTAGACCATTGTATATCGACCATCGTATATACATCTCTCAAATTGTGGACAAAAACATCACATCACCCATTGGCGTTTCTAAGCGATTTGGAGCCCCAGGCAAGTTTTTCCCTCGAGCCCCCCTTACCAAATGGACCGGTTGGACCCTTATGGGTCCAGTTGGTAGGGGGGGGGGGGGCAGGCACAGCAAAATGGCGCCCCCAAAGGGATACAAATATGAACATTTTTTTTAAACTAAAGAACATATTCTATGTGTTTTAAATGTTCATTTCTAGCACCATTTAGGCCTGGCCTAAGTTTTTTTGAAAAACTTCAAATATTTATATAGCAGCATCAAAACAAATGAATGGTTTAAAAATGGATTCCGGCCTGAATGGGCTAGTTATAGAGGACAAGTATATTGTATTTATCCATATGAGGCTCATAAGCCTGGGATCCTTAAAGCATGTCTGGTGGTCTCCCCCCCCCCCCCCCCCCCCCCCCCCCCCCCCCCCCTCCCCTCATGGCACCCTAGGCAACTGCCTAATGGCAAAAAACGCCCCTGGACTCACCCAAGTGTGTCTCCAGCCACTGGTGGCCCTCTATCAGCTGGTCTATCATAGCGTAGTAATGAGAGTTGGCCTCGTCCGGCATCACCCAGCCACCTGTGGCCATCTCCAACTGACCACTACGGAGGAGACTGTACATACACACACACACGCACACACACCACACACACACACACACACACACACACACACACACACACACACACACAACACACACACACACACACACACACACACACACACAATTACAATGCTAGAACACTCAGAAGTCTTCACATTTGTGTGTGACTAAGTTCCTCTTTCGCTTGCCTTGTTGCCAGTTTTGCAAAAGAAACAGCACAACCGATAATAGCTGATCTACAAGCTCACAGTGGCACATTATGAAGTTGTGCATCTGTCATTAAAAAAAAGAGATTAAATATTCTGGGTTGCTTGATGTGAAGAAATGTGGGTAACCCTTCCATTCACGTAATTGCCTGGTATTACCTGGTAATTACATGGTAACAACAAGGTAGTTACTATACCTATATATAATTACTTAGACCCTCCAGAAAAACGCGGGGAAATATCCTTGATTATGCGGGCTAAAATCGTGATTGTTGCGGGCAAAAATCCTTGATTATGCGATGGAATATGCAGGGTTTTTAGGTGCAATTATGCGGTGAAAATGCGGAAATTTGCAAAAGTTGCGGAACAAATGTGAAGTATGCGGGAAAATGCAAATTATGCGGGAAAATGCGAAATATGCGGGGACATTTTTAAAAATGCATTTTGATTAAAAAGGCGATTTGCCTAGGCCTATAGGCATTTGCCTAGGCTATTTTTGTGTGAGCTTGTACAGTAGATGCCATGGGCTATTTTCAGGCCCATCTACAAGCTCACACAAAAATATATTTCAGATGGGCATCCACACAGACAAATATATATAGCTGGTTAACCAGATTTAACTCTTTGAGAGCGTAAAAATGAAACCAAATGGACCCTTGCAGGTCCATTTGGTTTCACTTTTACACAAGAGTTAAAATATTCATCATGGGAATTAGCCCAACTTAGTCTACACAACTAGAGAATGTAGAAGATTAATGGTCATTTTGATCTGTATGTTCCAGTCGAGCATCTAGCTCATTCTAGTGCATTTTGGAAGTGCCACTAATGTATTTTGGATCTTGTCCAGGCTACTAGGTGGCGCAGGCCACCGGGAAAACTCCCTGTACTCCAGATGGCCAATCTGCCCCTGGAAATAGGCTACGATGCACACTGAACCAGCTGTAAACTTTAGGCTATAACGACTGCCCGTTCAGCGGAGCTTTTTGATGCTTTAAGAATAGGCTACACTGATTATCATTGCCGTCACCTGGGCTGAGTCTTGGAAGCTTTCCGACGGTAATATAGACGGTAATATAAACTGCGTATGGATCATGGATGTATTCCACAGTACAGAGACGCAAAAACAGCTAACGAGCCAATGCGATATCAGGATGTGTTGAAGTAAGAAGCAGCAGCGCGCGCACGCGCGCGCGCACGCACGCGCACACACACACACACACACACACACACGTGTACACGCGCGCTGCACAATGCTGAGAGAGAGCGAGAGAGAGAGAGACAGAGAGAGAGAGAGAGAGAGAGAGAGAGAGGCAGCGGCGCTCATCACCACTGCGCTTCTGTGTGAAAGTGAAGAAATGAGTGAGGTTGTAACTTTATAAACTTTATGCGAAAATATGCGAGGATTATGAAATCACGCGATGCCGACATAATGCGCATATTTTGCGCGGAAATAGGCAAAATACGTAAAATATGCGTGAATTGCGCGCCCTTTTAGAAATAAAACAGACAGACAGACAGACAGACAGACAGACAGACAGACAGACAGACAGACAGACAGGCAGGCAGGCAGGCAGGCAGGCAGACAGACAGACAGACAGACAGACAGACCTCTTCACAGCGTCTCTCTTCTGGTCGTCGATGACGCTCCACCACTTGGAGAAGTAACTGATCTCTGACCAGATCATCTTCCTCCTGCACAAACAAACAACAAACACTTTGTTATTTAAAGGTTCTACTTTTTTTTCCTTTTTAGACACCCCAAAAGTGTCCCCAAAGTTAACATATTCTCTATTACATTCAACCCATTTTGGAGGAGTTCTTATGCTGTTTAGCTGTTGAAAAACATCAGACCCAAACACTCCACCCACCAAGTGGCTATTTTTCCCGTTGTTTATTTTATTTTATTTTTTTAAAAAGCTAATAGAGGCAACTTTTTAGACAAAAATCCTAATAGATACTGTATAGCCATGATTGTTTTGCCCTTTTCCGCGCTAGGTTGCTTCTACTTTGATGCTGCAGCTGTTTGCCTTTTTTTTTTTTTTTTCAGTAATGGAATGATCACATTTTTGAGGTGTAGATCTTGTTGAGCCGGTCATTTTGAAAGTAGCTCTCAAGTCCAAAAACGTGTGGGCACCCCTGCAGTAATAGTGTGTATCCGTGTGTGTGTGGGGGGGGGGCTCACCTGCTGTCCTCGCTGAGTTTGACCACCATGTTGTTTAGAATGTGTTGTGTCTGGTCCCTGTAGTAGTCGTCAAAGGTCTTCAACCAGCCTGGTAAACGCACACACATGCAGACACACAAACACAAGCAGACACACACACACACACACACACACACACACACACACACACACACAGGCACAGATGAACTAGGTGACCGTGTTTAGTGGTACGATGAGCTATACTGTATATATATTTACAAATGTCATTCAGCTCTGCCGCTGTACTGCTATGTGTCTTATTTCTACCACTATGTGTTCAGATATGTATTCTAATGTGATGTGATGGAGGTAACATTTCCCAAATGGGGGGCCTGTGAAGCCGCACCCATATCTTGTTCACTTACAGGACTTTTATTATTATGTGTGTGTCTGCAACAGACACACAGCATAGAGAAAGATAAAGGTCTGAGTTTTCCTGTTTTCAATGATAATGTTGGTTTAGTGGTGACCAGGGCTTGAAAACGAAATTATTTTTCAGGAACGGTTCAAAACCGGTTCGGGTAGATTTATATTTAACGTTTTCGTTCTGGCAATCGTTCCAGCACCAAACCGAACCGGTTCGAACCGGTTCGGAACGAAAAAATTACGTTCGTTCTCATCGTTCCGTAATGTTTTGCGGATACACGTGAAGTTGTTTACAAACATCAAGCGCACGTGGCTCTCGGGGCGCGCTGGACTATTGATTTTCATCCACATTATTACCCTGCCACAGGAGCAGAGCAGAGTTTTATTTTATGGATGTCAGTAAGGCCATTGTGCTGTCTGTCTGTCTGTCTGCATCACGACGGCACCCGCAGCGCGCATGCATGGCTATATGGCGATTACGCATGTCTCTGGAAAAGGAGGAAAGGGGAAAATTAAACATTTACCTTTGTTTTCCCATATATTCTTGCTCTATGTGTGCGACGCCTGTGTACAGTAATCAACTAGCCTATATTGGTTATTATGACAGACAGAAGTCATTCTTAATTCCTTTCCAATTGTATCGGAGTTCAGCCTTAATTAACATCTGACCGCAGCTGGGCTCTCCCTTTTAATCTGCGCATCTCAGTGAGAAGCACCTCAGCGCGTCCTAACTGAGAGGCTATACAGCTGCAGCCAGCGGCACAGTGTCAGAGAAATATCACCATCGCGCAAACTTTGTCTCCAAACGTAACCCACCACCACCCGTCGTGTTACAAAGACCGTCTTGTCTTGGTTTCGCATTACGCACGGGACGCAAGGAACAGTTACTTCTCAGAGCGCATTCTCGTTTAGGCTATTTGCTGAATGGCTCAGCCTCAGAAAAGGAGCGGGTTCCAGATGTGTGGATTTTTTTTAGGACGAGCAGGAGGAAGAGGAATTCAAATGCCCGCTGTAATATGAAATCAAGGAAATACATTGTATTCTGATGATGTGCCTGTTAGACTTCATATTTCCTCATTGTTCTGGCGTGTGGGCTGTTGCTATGTTCTAATGGCTGGCCCGGGTCTTTTAGCTGCGCTGCGTGCTGCATGACAATAGTCATACGCACAGCCTCGGTCCCTCGGCAGGCCCGGCTCTAACATTTCGACTCGGAAAAAGCCGGTGGTAAATATAACAGTCACGATATGCGTGTTTATTAAAAACGCAACTTAGATAGTTGCGAGTAGCTTAATTTATCATTGATTGAGAACGGAAAAAAAAACCTTATTAACCGGTTTTGTGGATTTCAGAATAGCGTTTCGTTCCGGAACAGTTGAAGACCATTACGTTTTCGTTTTCGTTTCCGTTCCTTGAAAAATCCCCTAGAATTCCGTTCGTTTCGGTTTTCGGTTTTCGTTCTTTGAACCGGTTTAAAGCCCTGGTGGTGACACAGCTGCAGCAGTAGCCTAGTGTTTCAAATCATTTTAAATGGAAGCACTTTAATTTGAAATATCTTGGGTTGTTTTGCATGCCATCATGTTTGGTGGGGCAGACTGCCCCATCATGCCTAAATCCGCCCTTGAGTCAAGCTTATATCCACTGTGCTCCTGTGCTCCTGTGAGTACCTAACCTCGATCTCCAGCCTCCTGCCTCAAAAACGACTGACGGAAGTCGGGACTTCCGGTTAGTTAACTTCCGCCGGAAGTTGCCATTGGTCACGATGTGGTGCTCCCGAAAATGAATACCCCACAGAAACATTTTATTTCTCCCTTTGTGCTCGCAAAGCTGTTGTAAATGTTTAAAAAATGAAATCGTCTGCACTTATACAACTGCTTTGTTCGTTGGAATCATTTTTTTCTGCAAATAAGAGTAAACAAGTCAAGTCACTAGTGAGGACTGAACAGGGTTGTTTCTCTGGGGACTGTAAATACAGTCACTTCCGCAACTAACGTTCTCAGTCTCAAAAGCACACCAGTTTCCCAAGGTGGTGCGTACCACCGTACCAGGGTCGTGGTGAGAGTGGGGGACCACGTACCAGGGTGGTTGTGAGAGTGGGGGGGACCACGTACCAGGGTCGTTGTGAGAGTGGGGGGGACCACGTACCAGGGTCGTTGTGAGAGTGGGGGACCACGTACCAGGATGGTTGTGAGAGTGGGGGGGACCACGTACCAGGGTCGTTGTGAGAGTGGGGCTGGGGGGACCACGTACCAGGGTCGTTGTGAGAGTGGGGGACCACGTACCAGGGTCGTTGTGAGAGTGGGGGACCACGTACCAGGGTCGTTGTGAGAGTGGGGGACCACGTACCAGGGTCGTTGTGAGAGTGGGGGACCACGTACCAGGGTCGTTGTGAGAGTGGGGGGGACCACGTACCAGGGTCGTTGTGAGAGTGGGGCTGGGGGGACCACGTACCAGGGTGGTTGTGAGAGTGGGGGACCACGTACCAGGGTCGTTGTGAGAGTGGGGGACCACGTACCAGGGTCGTTGTGAGAGTGGGGGACCACGTACCAGGGTCGTTGTGAGAGTGGGGGACCACGTACCAGGGTCGTTGTGAGAGTGGGGCTGGGGGGACCACGTACCAGGGTCGTTGTGAGAGTGGGGGACCACGTACCAGGGTCGTTGTGAGAGTGGGGCTGGGGGGACCACGTACCAGGGTCGTTGTGAGAGTGGGGGACCACGTACCAGGGTCGTTGTGAGAGTGGGGGGACCACGTACCAGGGTCGTTGTGAGAGTGGGGGACCACGTACCAGGGTGGTTGTGAGAGTGGGGCTGGGGGGACCACGTACCAGGGTCGTTGTGAGAGTGGGGCTGGGGGGACCACGTACCAGGGTCGTTGTGAGAGTGGGGGGGACCACGTACCAGGGTCGTTGTGAGAGTGGGGGACCACGTACCAGGGTCGTTGTGAGAGTGGGGGACCACGTACCAGGATGGTTGTGAGAGTAGGGGACCACGTACCAGGGTCGTTGTGAGAGTGGGGGGGACCACGTACCAGGGTCGTTGTGAGAGTGGGGGACCACGTACCAGGGTCGTTGTGAGAGTGGGGGGACCACGTACCAGGGTCGTTGTGAGAGTGGGGGGACCACGTACCAGGGTCGTTGTGAGAGTGGGGGACCACGTACCAGGTCGTTGTGAGAGTGGGGGACCACGTACCAGGGTCGTTGTGAGAGTGGGGGACCACGTACCAGGATGGTTGTGAGAGTAGGGGACCACGTACCAGGGTCGTTGTGAGAGTGGGGGACCACGTACCAGGGTCGTTGTGAGAGTGGGGGACCACGTACCAGGGTCGTTGTGAGAGTGGGGGGACCACGTACCAGGGTCGTTGTGAGAGTGGGGGACCACGTACCAGGGTCGTTGTGAGAGTGGGGGGACCACGTACCAGGGTCACTGTGAGAGTGGGGGGACCACGTGCCAGGGTCGTTGTGAGAGTGGGGGACCACGTACCAGGGTCGTTGTGAGAGTGGGGGACCACGTACCAGGGTCGTTGTGAGAGTGGGGGACCACGTACCAGGGTCGTTGTGAGAGTGGGGGGACCACGTACCAGGGTCGTTGTGAGAGTGGGGGACCACGTACCAGGGTCGTTGTGAGAGTGGGGGACCACGTACCAGGGTCGTTGTGAGAGTGGGCGGACCACGTACCAGGGTCGTTGTGAGAGTGGGGGACCACGTACCAGGGTCGTTGTGAGAGTGGGCGGACCACGTACCAGGGTCGTTGTGAGAGTGGGGGACCACGTACCAGGGTCGTTGTGAGAGTGGGGGGACCACGTACCAGGGTCGTTGTGAGAGTGGGGGGACCACGTACCAGGGTCGTTGTGAGAGTGGGGGGACCACGTACCAGGGTCGTTGTGAGAGTGGGGGACCACGTACCAGGGTCGTTGTGAGAGTGGGGGGACCACGTACCAGGGTCGTTGTGAGAGTGGGGGACCACGTACCAGGGTCGTTGTGAGAGTGGGGGACCACGTACCAGGGTCGTTGTGAGAGTGGGGGACCACGTAGACCTCCAGGGGCCGCTGTTCGTCCCACTCATCGCCACGGTAGCTGATGTCGAAGCCCTGCTTCCACACGCCACCGTCGGGGTTGTCGAAGGTCAGCATGTCATAGACGTCCATAACCTGGAGGAGAAAAAAAACACACACAACATGCCCATTAAAGCAGGGGTTTTCAACCTTTTTGACTCCAGGGACCACCATTTATTCAGCATTTGAGCCAGACCACCATTAGATTACATTCTCACACCAAAGACCTAAAATTAAAGAATTCTTCCACAATTGTCCACAATTCCAGGCTGGATTTTGCCAACAAAACAGTGTAAACGTCTTAATTAAGTGGTGCTAAAAAAAAATCCTTAACGTCATTAACACGGTGAAATATATCTTGATGATGTCATCAAATGTATTTCACCATGTTAATGATTTTTTCTTTCAGAATGTGAACCAAATGTGAACCAAATGCTAGGGTCCATTTGGTTCACATTTGTACCCTCTCAGGAAAATTTTGAAAATGGCTGGAATTCCCCTTTAATACTGTCATATTGTATATGTGTTCCTCAAGCTTATTTCTAAAGGTTTGAGCCTCAGTCACCAATGGTATAATCCTTGTCAGTTATTGACAGTTTAGCTGCAGTACCACAATGTCCTGAGGTGGAAACTTTTTTTGGCAGTGGTCGTAACAGTTGGGCTTTTGGCCCAGTGCTTTTAGAGTCTGTTTGTAAAGTGATTGTATGGGGTTTTAGGGTTGTCTGGTTTGTCTGTGACCAGGTTGTGATTCAGGGATGGAGTCAGACTACCCACTACGGAACTCGGGTGATAAAATAATTGCACTTGATAGTAATTATTTCAGACGAACATTTTATACTGGCTTAGCCAGGGATTTAAGGTCTATACCAGGGGTTTTCAACCTTTTTGATACCAGGGACCACCATTTATTCAGCATTTGAGCCACGTACCACCATTTGAGGATATTTTAGCCCCACCACAGACCCAAATCTAAAGATTTATTTTGCCTCTGTCCATGACCATTACTCTTCTAGCCGTGTAGACTTGGGACTAATTCATACATGTAGGATATTCTAACTCTTGAGAGTGTAAAAATGAAACCAAATGGACCCGCAAGGGTCCATTTGGTTTCATTTTTACGTTCTCAGGAGTTACATCTGGTTAATCTACTTAGCTGGGGACCACCTGTAACCCTCTCAAGGACCACTGGTGTTCCCCGGACCACTGGTTGAAAACCCCTGGTCTATACTCTTGGGCCGTGGTGGTGGTGGTGGTGCACAGGGTTGGCTATGAAAAATGACTCCACACATAATCTCCTGACCCCACCGGGCGGAGTGCATATTGTCGCCATAGGAACGGATTATAAGCGCACATTGTTGCAGAAGTGAGCATGGGCATGGTTTTGTCGCGCGGCGTAAGGCGACACCCGGGTGTGTGTGACACGCAGAGAGACACGGCCTGCAGCCATGTGGCGTTTTGTGAACAAAAGCGACAATACACACACACGCGCGCACACGCGCACACACGCGCACACACACACACACGCGCGCGCACACACACACACACACACCATGAACAGTGGTTGCTGGAGGCTGTGCTCAGATGTGCTGACCTCATCACATTTCATCACATTTGCGATGATGGCTCTGGTCATTTTTTTTGTTTTTTTTTTTGTGTTTGACATATCAAAATGGCGGCACGTGTTAACAAAAAATGGGCCAGGGCAGATCTAGGCATGGTAATGGGGGTTAAGGGGCTTAAAGCTCCTATATGTCATTTTATGGTCAAAATAATGATTACTAATAATAGTCATTTTTTTGTTTTTAAGGGTCTTGATGAAGTCGTTTAATTAGATCACGGGTGCCCACCTTTTTTGACCCAAGATCTACTTTTCAGCAGCCAACCCCACCGAGATCTACCAGTCCAATATCAACATTTCAAACCACACGCATCGTTGCCAGCCTGCAGTAACTTCACATCAACACAATACTACTTTGTTTTACCACTTTACTTTATGTCCATATAAGCATAAAGTACAACAGACTTGTCATAAATAGGCCTACAACAGTACAACATAAGTACATGAGACATGGACAAACACTGCCATTGCAAATGCATCACACACACAGACGAAAATCGCTCTTTTCTTTTCCATCCCATTTTTTTTTCTTTCCCCCCACATCTCCCGAGATCTACTTGTGATCAGGCCAAGATCAACCAGTAGATCCCGATCTACTGGTTGGGCTCCCCTGAATTAGATCATCTCCAGAAATCTTGTCTTTTTGCTGCCTCTAGGGCTTGCAGGAGGCTTCCAAAGAAATCCCTTGCTTTGTCATTGACTAACAAATAGTCCCGGCGGGTCTGTTTGTTAGCCAATCAGAAAGAGCTTCGCTGAACTGCCTGGGGAGAAGCTGGGGAATTCCACCCATTTTCAGAAAAAAAGAAGCGTCTAAAGAAATCCATTAACATGGTGAAAAAGTTGTTTCACCATGTTTTCTTCACACCTCCATTTCTTGGGGAACACAGAATGGGGGAACTTTTTTTTTTTTTATCAAGTCCACCTAACACCTCTAGGGTATACTAATGACATATTAGAATGTTGAAAATGGACTTCCCCTTTAATGACACCACATCACGTGGTCTGAATCAAAAATGTTTTGACGCACAAGACAGCGGTGGTGTTGGTGGTGGTGTATGGAAGTCTGGATGGGACAAAAATACTGCACTGTGTGTGCTGGTGGTATTATCTTCCCATCCAGACTTCCATACGACTGCTGATGCAAGCTGCAGAGACCCAGTATGAAGTCAAATTTAACACCCAAACGACTAATATGTTGCTATGTTTAGCATGTTAGCACGGTCATCCAAGGCTGGCATAGAAGGCAGAGGGGAAAATTACGCTGTGTGACATCAGTATCATGATTAGTTACAATTACAATTTGTTTTCTAACTAGGGGCATGACACGCTCACTTTAAAGGTATACTGATACTCCTGGTGGTCACTGCCAGTACTGCAGTTTTTTTGTTTTTTGTTTTTGTTTTTTAGAACGAGTCCTACATTTCCCAGCATCCCTTGTGTGTTTAAGTCGCATTCTGGTTCTTTGTAATCAAAGACCAATCAGATGTGTGTGACGTCCCAAGAACCACAGTACCCCCCCCCCCCCCATTAAGCGAACATTAAGGAAAAAGTTACCTACTATACCTTTAAAAAGGTGATTCCACCCATTATCAATATTTTTTTTTCTATTTTGTTCAATTTGTACAATCATCCTAAAAGAAAAATAATGGATAAGGTGAATCACAACTTGATGATATCATCAAGCTGTGTTTCACCATAGTTTGCAGGTATATTTATGGCATAGCAAAATGTATGGGGAACATTTTGTCTCAAAATTATTCACAAATATGCCATGATTTACAAACGTGTTTCCAAGATCTTACACATTTTTTAATCTTGGAGACACATTTGCAAATCATGGAATAGTTATGATACGTTTGTGAAAATTATCCTAAGAATGCATTGCGTTTGTCTCAAAATGATTCATCAGGCAAAAAAGGAACGCTAGATGCAGATTTACAATTCTGAGGATTTACAAATGTTATTTTAGGAGAAACATACACATATCTCATTGGGAAAAAAAGAGAGAAAAAAAGCTAATGAGTTCATTCATTAATTGTTAATTCAAGTTTTTAACGCAATTAAGTCATGTGCACAGTGACTCAACACACTGGGCATATTCTCATTGAAAAAAAAAGGGTAGCGTCGGTTTTAGGGCAACATATAGGTGTGTGTCTCCCTGTAACCAGAGCCAGAAAAATATAGCTTGAGGGCAGGGGCGTAGCTGGAAGTTCTGGGCCCTTGGAAAAAAAATGTGTGTGTGTTTGGCAGGGGAGGTTGGGCGGCTAGGTTGAAGACCTTTCTCCAAATTTGCAATGAAAGAAGCTAGATTTTTTTTTTAATTGCAACAGAAATGCTTCAATCTGGTGCACTTTGAGATAAAAGATAACCTTTACTGTGCCAACACTAACAGTCCCCATGCCCTTGCAGTAGAGCTACGTCACGTTTATCATTATCAAATAACAGTTATGACCGGTGCCGCTTAGGTTGATCTACGTCACGCTGTCACTCACCATCGCGGGTTTTATACGATCCCAATGACAACGGCAGCGAGCAGCGATCGCATGCTCCCAGTGGGCCCCCTGGCTTTGAGCCCCCCTACAACTGTCTAACTTTCCCCTACGCTGCTTGAGTGATCTACAAGCATATTGGGGGCTTGTATGTCATGATTATTTTAACCACTGCTTTAATCAGAGTCAAAATTTGACAGCTCTAAAAGTAACATCTGTAAATCTTGGAAAAACACATTTGTAAATGGCGGAACGTTGGCGAATCATTTTGAGACAAAACGCTCCCCGGCCCTTGCAGAGCCTCACCTGCACTCCGTTGGCCGGTCTGTCCTTCCTCCTCCTCGCCGCGAATTTGCAGTCCTCGTCGTCGACGCGTAGGACCGACGGGGCCGACGGCAAGAGGGGAGGGTCGTAGAAGCTCTTGTTTTGGAAGACCCTCCCCGCCTCCAGGCCCCCTCCTCCTCCTCCTCCCCCTCCTCCTCCACGCTGCTCCTTCTTCAGGTTGACCACAGAGTCTCGGATGTTAGAGATGATGTGGTTGTTCTCTGCCAGGAGGCGCTCCAGGCGGTCGATCTTATCCTGGAGCTGAGACAGCTGGCCCTGCGGATAGACAGACGGACAGACAGACAGACAGACAGACGGACAGACGGACAGACGGACAGACGGACAGACGGACACGGCCAAGGTTATTTTAACCCAATGTGTCCTGACCCTCGATTCGAGTTTCTTACACCAGATTATACAGTAGTTCCTTACACCAGATTAAGGCTGGAGCAACATTCTACATTTGGACGCTAGATTCTACAGTAGTTTCCGACACTAGATTCTAGTTATTGACACTAAATTATAGTTTCTGATGCTAGGATCTACTTTGACACTAGAATCTAGTTTCTGACGCTAGAATCGAGTTTTTGACACTAGATTCTATGGTTTGTGACAGTAGATTCTAGTTTTTCTGAAAAATCTGTGCTCCTGTGTCAGTGATGCTAACATATTTCAAGCCAAGGACCACCAGAATTATCCATATTTGGCTGCAGACCACCCATCTGAAAACATGTTGTTCTAGGGATCCCCCAGAAGCAAAAATTTGCGTTAAAAATGTTTGCTTCCAAAATAATGTATTCAGAGATTTGCAGCACATTTTCACAATTTTTCAAAAATAGCAGAACTACAAGCTTATATCACGCCACTCGGTGGCGCGATATGAGCTTGTAGATCTGCTATTTTTCAACAGATAAAACACCAAAACGCGTTCAGTACACAAAAGGGTTAAAGCAGGGGTTTTCAACCTTTTTCATCCCAGGGCCCACCATTTATTCAGCATTTGAGCCACGGACCACCAATTGAGGATATTTTTTTAGACTCACAGACCCGAAAACGACCAACAAAAGATTTCTTTTGGTTCTGTCCACGACCGTAAGTCTTCTAATTCGCATGACGGATATTTTAACTCTTGAGAGTGTAAAAACATTTTTTTACGTTCTCAAGAGTTAAAATATCCATTTGGTTAAAAAAAAAAACTCAGCTGGGGACCACCTGGAACCCTCTCAAGGACCACTCGTGGTCCCTGGACCACCAGTTGAAAACCCCTGTTTTAAAGTGCAAATAATATGGATTCCTAAAACGTGTTTTTAATACTTAATATCATATTGTGTATGTCTCTCAACCTTATCTTATAGTATATGCTGATATGTAGGGTAATTTATAGTAGAGTCATTATAATACTGATGCTAGATGAACCAGTCTTGTTTAAATTCCAAATACAAATTTGGAAGTGAGGACTAAAGGAGAGGAGGAATTATACAAAGCAGGGTGCATTGATGACATCATTATGAAAATCGAACGAGCTGTTCCTGAGAGCAATTTACATTAAAGTTCCAGTAAAGCTACAGTATATGACATGGAAGCCTCATTGTGTAATTTGTGGAGATAGAAAACACATATGGGAGCGCCACACACACACACACACACACACACACACACACACACACACACACACACACACACACACACACACACACACACACACACACACACACACACACACACACACACACACACACACACAAAGCTGAATTTCATGTTATTCCTCATTTAATTTGTTTAACATTCACCCCCACTTTTTGGTTTGTTTGTTTGTTTTTTACTTCAAAATATGAGCTCTAGAGTGCCAGCAGATATGTCTGATTTTACTCTGAAAGCCGCCCCTCCCCTCCCATCTGGCCCCTTCCAGTTGAGACTGAATCTCGCTGAAGACCCACTTTTTTACCTTGGCTTTTAATCCTGTTTGAGTCAGTCTGGTTGATGTTCATGTCAGGGTCATGTCTATGTTCCCTCAGCTCTATGTTCCCTCAGCTCTGTTCCCTCAGCTCTATGTTCCCTCAGCTCTAAGTTCCCTCAGCTCTATGTTCCCTCAGCTCTATGTTCCCTCAGCTCTATGTTCCCTCAGCTCTATGTTCCCTCAGCTCTGTTCCCTCAGCTCTATGTTCCCTCAGCTCTATGTTCCCTCAGCTCTATGTTCCCTCAGCTCTGTTCCCTCAGCTCTGTTCCCTCAGCTCTATGTTCCCTCAGCTCTATGTTCCCTCAGCTCTATGTTCCCTCAGCTCTGTGTTACCTCAGTTCTATGTTCCCTCAGCTCAGCTCTATGTTCCCTCAGCTCTATGTTCCCTCAGCTCTATGTTCCCTCAGCTCTATGTTCCCTCAGCTCTATGTTCCCTCAGCTCTATGTTCCCTCAGCTCTGTGTTACCTCAGCTCTATGTTCCCTCAGCTCAGCTCTATGTTCCCTCAGCTCTATGTTCCCTCAGCTCTATGTTCCCTCAGCTCTATGTTCCCTCAGCTCTATGTTCCCTCAGCTCTATGTTCCCTCAGCACTGTGTTCCCTCAGCTCTATGTTACGTCAGCTCTATGTTACCTCAGCTCTGTTCCCTCAGCTCTGTTCCCTCAGCTCTATGTTACCTCAGCTCTATGTTACCTCAGCTCTATGTTACCTCAGCTCATGCTTCGTTTCACTCTGTTTCACTGTTTTTATAGCATGCAGTTTCTTTAAAACTAAATCATTGGCCACGGTGGCGTCTGTTAGCTCAGGCCACTCTAGAAGTGTCTTCGTCATGTTTTTGCCTCAGCCTCAATTTGGTCTTGGTCTTGTCACGATCTTGGGGCAAACGTAACAACTAAAATATCTGTGTCATATTGTACTACGACTACAGAACAATCAAAAAAAATCGGCTTTTTGGCCTCAACCTCTTTAGGTCTCGGCCTCATCCTCGGTCTCGACCCCTTTAGGCCTTGGTTGTGGTCTTGTTCTCGGCTCCTGTGTGTGTGTGTGTGTGTGTGTGTGTGGTGTGTGTGTGTGTGTGTGTGTGTGTGTGTGTGTGTGTGTGTGTGTGTGTGTGTGTGTGTGTGTGTGTGTGTGTGTGTGTGTGTTATTCACCAGCATGTGATCACTAATAGCCTAGTGACTTTAGGCTCTAATATGCTTTAGGGATATAGCATGACTTGGACTGAGTCATTGTTGTATTCCTAGATCATGTAATAGCAGTTGTCACCGTTGTAGTTTGTAATAGCGATATAATAACATTGTTTGTTACTGTAACAACTTACATATTGCATATGCAGTAACTGTAATATTATTACAGTTACTGTGTAAAGCAGTGTAAAGATATGACTTTGCCAAAATGGTAATATGTACTATGTTATGCTCTGACAAAACATACCTCATTACTTATTAAAAGTTAGCTTGTTGTTGCATAATGTGACTGTCAGTGTTGCCAGCTTGGCACATTTGTTGCTATATTTAGCTATTTTTCAGACCCCCCTTAGCGCCAAGATTAGTGAAAAGCTCCTGGCGGAAAATCTAGTGCTTTTTTGCTGGTGAGTTGGGGCGAAATTGGTTGGCAGGTGCCAGAGATAAAAACCCTTGTTTTTTTTTTCACCATTTTAACTCCTATGAGACACTCCTCCTTCCTACCTAACATGAGACAGTTATAATAACACTAGAGTCCTTCACGGGTCCATTTTCAAGGAACCGACTCGATTCAGACCCGGACGTAATCGGAGCCGCTCCGATTTGGGCCCGCTGCTATAATTAACATGACGGCTCCGGACCGTTGAAAGCCCGGGACGATTTAAACCCGCTCCGAGACGGGCCCGGTGCTATTGTTGAAATTATGGCTCCGGACCGTTGAAAGCCCGAGGCGATTCAAACCCGCTCCGAGAGGGGCCCGGTGCTATTATTGAAATTATGGGTCCGAACCGTATGTCCGAGCACCCGAAATGTCCGAACGCTTTAATGAGTTCTACTAGTATATTATGAATAAGACGGTCGCTTACTGTTAGTAGTCCACTGTTGGGTGGTGCTGCAGCGCCACTGGATGGTCAATAGCCTACATTGAACACCATGCATGTTGAACACGGACTTGTGAGTCCAACTGTTCACAGCGTATACATAGAAAATAAATCCACGTCTTCTTTAGATGTTGAATCCCAGTAGTAGCTGTACTTTTCTTCTTAGCCATTATTCCACCATTGTGTGTAAATAAAAATAATAATCCATAGTCAACTATTATAACTGCCGTCTCGTGATCGTACGTCACACAATTCATATCTCCGTTGTGGAAGAGTGATTTCTTTTTTTGTTCTTGTGGTCTCTGTTGCACCAGCAGCAGACCATTGTCTTTATTGCTTATCTTAATAATTATTATTATCACGATAGTTAAGTTGTAGCCGTCTTCGAGTGTGTGGTGTTGTTGTTGTTGTGATGATGATGACGTATGCAGTAACTTCCTGCTATGCTAAAGTCACGTGACTCAATGCTCGCCTCTCACTGGCCGGAGGAGAACAAGGGTGGGATGACAAGGGTGATTGACAGCTGTGGCGGCCAATCCCCGGGTTTTGGGTGTAACCCGAGGTCCGAGACGCCCCGGAACCGGCCTGATTGTACCCGGGACATGCAGGGGACATGCGGGAACCGGCCTGAACGAACCCGCGACATCGCGGAACCGGCCCGTTTGTGCCCGGATGTCATTTCTTGTAAATGGAACCGGAACCGGCCACGGGCCGGGTCGGTGCTCGGGTTTTACCGGGTCTCGGGTTAACCCGAAGTACTCTAATACACACACTGCGTGTGGCGCCCTTACATGCAGATCATCTCCAACTCCAGGAGCAAAATATTGTTCTAAATTCTACAATTAGGTATGGTTTTGTCTATCAGCAGGTCATTTTCAGTGCAGACCACAGCACGAAGGGTAGACTGGGGACAAAATTAATGTCTGAGAAACCCTACACATAACCATGCCCCTTTCAACAGTTCGACAAACCAGCTTTCTTCTGAAAAATACAAGTTGTATTGTTTTTTTTTCGTAGACCAGCCAGTACCACACTCACTGTCCAACAATCTCACGGCAGCCACACAGCGCAGTTTGTTAGGTTGTACTTTAATTGTACTGTAAATCTCCAAGCTGTCATCAGTTGTGTTTCAGTGTGTACTTGACTCGTAGATGTACTGTAATTCTCCATCTCCGTAATAATTCAAGCATGTCCAAAACATACTTGCAAAAATACAGGGAACACACACACACACACACACACACACACACACACACACACACACACACACACACACAGTAGTTTGTTGATCCTAACCCAGCGTAACATTCTGAACACATGACACTACACACTACAGGTTGCCACAGGTTGTCGCAAGTTGTCGCTAAACAGATAGCGTTGTGTATCTCTCTAGTTTTGTGGAAGGGATGGTTTCTCACAGCAGGGCTGTAGACCAGGGGTTTTCAACCTTTTTGATGCCAGGGACCACCATTTTTCCAGAATTTGAGCCACGGACCACCACTTGAGGACATTTTAGCTCCACAGACCCCAAAACTAAAGATTTATTTTGCTTTTGTCCATCTTCTGGTTGTGTAGACTTGGGCTAATTCAGATGATGAACATTTTAACTCCCGAGAGTGTAAAAATGAAACCAAATGGACCCGCAAGGGTCCATTTGGTTTCATTTTTACGTTCTCGAGAGTTACATCTGGTTAACCAACTTAGCTGGGGACCACCTGGAACCCTCTCAGGGACCACTGGTGGTCCCTGGACCACCTGTTGAAAACCCCTGCTGTAGACAGTTCAGAAACCTGTCTTCATTGCACACCATTGTTCGGCAGATGGTGGCATTTTATCATGTACATTAGTGAGGAGCTATTAAAGGAAAATAAGTTTAAAAGTGGTTAAGTGATCCTTTAAAGAGGGGGTGCCGTGGTTTTTGTATTATTTTTTTTCCAATTTTGTACATGTTTAAGAGTGACGGTATGTAAATAGACCCCTTGGTGTGTTTTTTATGTGCAATGATGCTTTCCCTTTGTATTTAGGGTTTCTTCATGGGGGCTGAACCTTTCCAGCCAAACGTGCCAATGAAAAAACTTCAATACCGTGTCATCACGTGCTCAGCCCCTCCCCTAACCCCTCCCCCTTTATCATGCAACTAAAGCTGTGGGTGTGGCTTCAGTTCAGGTGGATCTCCAGCCATCACCACCCACCAGGCAAACCAGGCATACTTAATGAACTGGCTGGGTGGAATCATAAAAATGAGTTTAACAAACACTGTACACTTTTGGGGAAAAACAAATCTTACTTTTCATATAATATTAATAGCTGATGATCATGTTTTAGGGTAGAAAAGAATCATGGCACTCCATCTTTAAGAACTATGTTTCCCTGTTTTCTTTCCTATTGGCACAAAGCAAAAAAAAATTGCTATTTCCTGCATGACAGAGCTCTGTCAGTGGACAGAGAGACGTTCATGTAAGGCCTCTGCCAGCAGCAACACCAGCGTCCGTCACGGCCTCAGAGATCATTGACCCATTCCACTTTGCTGTCCGCCTGTGGTGATTGCATAACCATGGTAATGTACTGGAATAAGGTACATTAGGTCAGCACTTTCTGCTGTGACACCACGGCTCTTGTTTACACATTCCGTTGTCTGTGCGCGGAGACAGATAGCTTGTCCTCTGCCCCCCCCCCCCCCCCCCCCCCAAATGTGACTGTTCGCAACCAGGAGTCACCCTGGGTGCTAAGTATGGTTTAGAGCAGGGCTGGGCAATTATTTTTCCCAAGGGGGCCAAATGAGATACATAAAATATTGTGGAGGGCCAAGACTAAATGCTGAACTAATGTCTGTGTAATATTAATTTAATTGCAAGATAAAAGTAAGCGTAAGACTAACTGTTTTGAGACGAGGGACCTCTATTTATTCAGTATTTGTGCCACAGAGGACCACCATTGGATGGCATTTTAGCCCCACAGACCCCAAAACTAAAGATTTCTTTTGCTTTTGTCCACATTTCCAGGCTGAATTTCACAAACAAAAACAGGCAAACAGACAAAATGACCATTAATCTTCTCTAGTTGTGTAGACTTAGGGCTAATTCAGATGATGAATATTTTCAAAATAAAACCAAATGGACCCTTGCGGGTCCATTTGGTTTCATTTTTACGCTCTCAAAGAGTTACATCTGGTTAACCAACTTTCCATATTTAACTTGGAACTCTCTCAAGGACCACTGATGGTCCCCGGGCCGGTCAGAGTCAGCCAAAGGGCCGCATTTGGCCCCCGGGCCGCATAATGCCCAGGTATGGTTTGGAGTCTAGCGACAGCCCTTGGCGGAAGTTACTGCATTTACAGTCCCCAGTCAAACAACCCTGTTCAGTCTCACTAGTGTCTTGAGTTGTTCACTCTTATTTTGAGGGGAAAAAATATTTCAACAAACAAAGCAGTTATAGAAGTGTGTAAAGTGCACACCATTCCATCTTTTAAACCAGTGGTTTTCAACCAGTGGTCCTTGAGTGGTCCCCAGCTAAGTTGGTTAACCAGATGTAACTCTTGATAGCGTAAACAATAAACATGAAACCAAATGGACCCTTGCGGGTCCATTTGGTTTCATTTTTACACTCTCGAGAGATAAATTATTCAACATCTTAACACAATTGGAAGATTAATGGTCATTTTGCTCTGTACATTTGGCTGTTTGGTTTCCCAAATCCAGCCAAGAGCAAAATAAATCTTTAGTTTTGGGGTCTGTGGGGATGAAATATCCTCAAATGGTGATCTGTGGCTCAAATGCTGAATAAATAGTGGGCTCTGGCATCAAAAAGGTTGAAAACCCCTGTTTTAAAGCTTTACAATGGCTTAGCAAGCACAAAGGGATAAATAAAATCTTTCCGTGGGGTATACATTTTTGGGAGCACCATGCTGTGATTGGCTGAAAAATGTCAATTGCTGGGGGAAGTTTGGCAACTTCCGGGGAAGTTAAGAAATTCACATTGCAAATGTAAGCCTGGGGAAGGAGGCTAACCAGGAGTCATTGTGGGTTTTTTTATTCGTTTTTTTTTATGCCATGTAAAAGCAGGTTATCAGACCTTCATGACATAATGGTTGTTCAGTTTGTCTCACCAGTTTTGGAGATACAGTTAGATGGTCTTGCAGAAAACAGCGAGTTGAGAAAACAGGCTCGAAAGATTCACTTCTGCAGCCTCGAACAACTCTAGCTACATGCATTTATTTCATGTTTACAAATTCAGCTCTGATATTTCTTTCACGCATGCTCTAGTATGCGAAGAGTTGGACTAATTTTGCATAACCATAGAACAGTGGTTTTCAACCTTTTTCATCACAGGGAGGGACCACCATTTATTCAGCATTTGAGCCACGGACCACCATTTGAGGACATTTTAGCCCCACAGACCCCAAAACTAAAGATTTATTTTGCTTGTGTCCATGACCCTTAACTCCTTGACTGTTTTACCACGACTTTTTGGGTGATTGATTATTCTGTTGTCTGTTCATCACCCAAAAAAGTCGTTTTGGGTTTTGTTTTATTAACAAGCTCATTAACTCACTGCACACCACCTGATGAAGTCCTTTAAGTGGTGATTGCACTACAAAACCCCCAAAACACCTCACACACTTTACAACTATCATTAATAAATGATAAATTGTATAACTTTAAATGCATTTATCTCTGAATGAGCCCTGGAAACAGTGAAATGTGAAAATACGGGCTGCTTTGTCAAATATATTAAAAAAAAAAATGAAACATATCAACTGATTTTATTTCTCCCTTAAAGTAGACACGTTAAGCTGTCTTTGGAGCTCATTCATTTGCACAACTTCACAACAGAGGATTTTCTATAAATTATTTAGTTGCTATTGAACCTAATGGGAGCGAGCCTAGCTTTTCTGCTAATCTGTCAAAGAGTTAATCTTCTAGTTGTGTAGATTCACATGATGAATATTTTAACTCTTGAGAGTGTAAAAATGAAACCAAACGACCCGCTAGGGTCCGTTTGGTTTCATTTTTACGTTCTCAGGAGTTACATCTGGTTAAAACAACTTAGCTGGGGCCCACCTGGAACCCTCTCAAGGACCACTGGTGGTCCCCGGACCACCTGTTGAAAACCACTGCCATAGAATGATTTTTTTTTCTTCTTATCTCCTGAACAGTTAGACTTTCCCCGATGACCCATGCTCAGTGAGTCAGTCACAAATCATCCGACATCCTGGAAATCTTTATCTCTGTGTCAGCGAAGTCAATAATATTTCACGCCAAGGACCCCCAGAATTATCTGTTAAAGTTAAGAGAAAAAAAAATTGCAGGATCGAACCGGGATCGAACCAGTGGGGCAAGGCTAGGACCGGAGTGATGTGCTCTCGCTGATTATAGTTAAAGGAGAACTCCTCCCATTTTCAACATTTTAATATGTCATTAATATTGTGTGGACGTGATGAAAAAGTCCCCCTGATTTCCTAAAAATGGAGGGCTGAAAAAAAATCATTAACATGGTGAAATAAAATACATCTGATGACATCATCAAGATGTATTTGACCATGTTAATGATTTTTCTTCCAGGTTCACATTTGTACCCTCTCGGGAATTTTTTGAAAATGGGTGGAATTCCCCTTTAACCAGTGAGGAGGCAGCAATCACTCCGCAGTAAACAAAGCAACAACCACATTCAAAGTAGACACTCCACTGGAGAGGGTAAGTGATTAGTTTCAAACGGGGTCCCATAAGTTCAAATATGAATAATTGAGAATGTCTAAATAGAGCGCACAGAGGTTGTATCAGACAACCAGCGAAAATGATTGAATTAATGATTAATGGTGTACAGACAGACAGACAGAGAGTGTGTGTGTGTGTGTGTGTGTGTGTGTGTGTGTGTGTGTGTGTGGTGTGTGTGTGTGTGTGTTGTGTGTGTGTGTGTGTGTGTGTGGTGTGTGTGTGTGTGTGTGTGTGAGAGAGACAACAGTTCAGTGTGTTAACCAATGAAAGGGATGCTTGTTGACTTTATAGTCTATGATCACTGCTGCAGAATCTCAATTCACACACACACCACGCACACGCACATCCACACGCGCGCGCGCACACGCGCACACACACACACACACACACACACACACACACACACACACACACACACACACAGACAGACCGAGGGCAGACTATAATCACACAGTATATAATTGATTATCTAACTGTGGAGGAACCAAGTCTCTATGTATGACTGTGTTGGGCAGTAATTATTTACTAGTAATTTATTACTGTATTATTATTTTTTTCCCAGTAACAAGTAAAGTAAGGCCAAGACAGTGATATTGTTAATAGTTACTTTGTAAAAATGGAAAATATGACTTTTTAGTTTTTGTTTTAGTTACGTGTTGGTATTATTTCATTTAAAAAGGTTGAGAGCTGCTTCATTGGGTAGCATTTCTGGCCGATTAGTGACTCTTCTTCTTAAAGGAATAATAGAGGCCGCTTTAGTGTGTACAAACACTGTGTTTGTAAACAGATTTGTTTAAAAACACAATCTAACTCCACCTCACCTCCACTCTATTGGCTCATTACAGGGGTCGACATTATAATTGGCCCGATGGCCCGAAACAGGTTTGAAAACACGTGCGGACCACCAGATGGTGCCCTATACTGGCCCGATGGGGCCAGTGGTAAAATGCCCTCGTTGGCGCCTGCACATTTGTTGTACAAACTGTTGGTGCGCCCGCACATTTGTTGTGACATGACAACCTGTATTAGTCTTTGATCTTGGGTCAAAAAAGGTTGGGCACCCCTGATATACATATTGTATTATTTTTATTTCACAATATGTTGGTGTTGTTTTGTAATTGTTTAAGTTTTATTTATATTTTGTTTATTAGCACAAAAAATATTTTAGGCATTCTGCATTGTATATGGGGTCAGCTTGCTGAACGGTCTACTGGTTTTGACCCCCATGAAAAGAGTGCTGTTAACTTGAATGCATTTAATGCATTAATAAATGGTGGTCTTTTTTGCAGACTATGGGGATCGATTACCTGGGCCAGTGGTTACAGTTGTGGGGCCAGTGATTCTTAAAAGCCACTGGCCCAAAGGGCCAGTGGCAAATTTCCCTTAATGTCTACCCCTGTCATTATGAATCTGCTGAGACTGCTGTGCTGTGATTGGCTAAAACGCAAAAAAAAAATGCCTCGCTACACACAATCCACCCCCCCCCTCGCCATCACAAATTAGCGCTGCCTTTCCTGAGCCAAAAAAGACAAAAGTTTTATTTTCATGATTTGTTGACAACAACAAAGTTCTGGACGGTCTGCAGGACGAAGCAAGCGTCAGCTGCAGCATCAAAGTAGAAGCAACGTAGAGGGGGAAAAGGCAAAAAGAATATAGCTATATAGGTGTATCTTTTTTTTTTTGCCTAAAAAGTTGCCTCCATCACCTTTAATATTATTATTATTATTATTATTCAAAACAATAAGAGCCGATAGTCCCGGCGCTTTAATGACGTCACCCGCAGCCCAGAAATTAATTCCCCATTCCCATCCCTCATAGCCATTTCCAAAAAACATATTCATAGTCATTATGTGTTGTCATGATTTGTCATGATCCGAGTTGCCTTTGTCTGTCGTGTAAATTATTTTCTAAAAAATATTTGAGGAAAATGAATGGGGAAAACCTTTCTGGGCCGCAAGTCGAAGGCATGAAAGGCGCGGGACTGCTCGGCTCTGTTGGATTCAGTTCTAAAAAGTAGCTGACTAAATAGAGTGTGTTGTTGTACTTCCCTCTTTTTGTGGGTGGGAGGTGCAAAAGTAATATGAATGTAATATGTAATGCCATTACTCTTGATTCCAAGTAACGATAATACAGTAAGTACTAGGCCCTATAATATTACTTTTTTTAAGGGAGTATTAATTGTGTTGCACTACCACCTTGTAGATCTGCTGTTTTGAGGGTGCCATCATGTCTCTGTACTATGCATCTGTTCACAGAAAGTTCTTGGTTGTCATTTCATTATCTGTTTCAGAACGTCCTCTAGCTGTGTGTGATTGTAACCTGGTTATCATTACTACTATGCAGTCATTAGTATGAGATCTCTGTCGCCAAAGGAGTGATAACTGTTTTCAGGAGACAAGTTGCCTAGGTCACTCTGATGTAAGCAGTTTCATCCAGTATAATCTTACATTCCCCAGTAGTTCCCCTGCTAAAAGGTTTGTTCCATGAGGTAACATTTTCTTTGAGTTATGTTTGATTCTCATAGTTGCTACAGTAAGGTTTTCATTTGAACACATGATGTGTCTTTAACTGTAGTATGACTTTAAAATGCCTCTCTGTGACTTGGGAACGATTGTAATTGGATTACGGTATACAGTCCTTTTATAACCCATATACTGTAGGTAGTATTTTTCTACCCATCAATTGCGTGAGTGGAGCGGGCACACAAGTAGACACTGATCTAGTTGAAGGAGTGTTGCAGTTAAGACACAAATAGCCAAATGGTGCGGATAGCCTGTAACATATCAAGGATACGCATTTGTCAGTGTCACACAGGCGCCGAGAAATGTTACATTGTGCTGTTTCAAAGGCCATGCCACGCACACACTCACACACACACACACACACACACACACACACACACACACACACACACACACACACACACACACACACACACCACACACACACACACACACACACACACACACACACACACACACACACACACACACACACACACACACACACAGTTTAAACAGAACTGGAGTGATGACACATTCAAAGAAAAGGTTGGACAAACAGAAAGTCACATGGTGGGAGGAACCAAGAACAACACAGTGGGAGTTTGGGGGGGGGGTAAATTTGCCACCCTTGAGGGCAAATTATCTATCCCAGGGCTTGACACTAACACTTGCCCGCTTGCCCGGGGCAAGTAAAAAAAAATGGTGGGGCAAGTGAAGACTGCTACCTGGTTGCCCGATCGGGCAAGTGTGCAACTTAGTGCACTATAACACAACACAAGATACATTTGTCTTGAAGGCAGTCATTGCACTCTGCCTCTGTGTCTTTCACTGCTTTCTAGCTGTCCACAATTCCAGGCTGGATTTGGGAAACAAAACAGGCAAATTAACACATCAAAATGACCATTAATCTTCTACAGTGTAGACCTGGGCTAATTAATATGATGAATTTTAACTCTTGAGAGTGTAAAAATGAAACCAAATGGACCCGCAAGGGTCCATTTGGTTTCATTTTTACGTTCTCAAGAGTTACATCTGGTTAACCAACTTAACTGGGGACCACCTGGAACCTGGGGGGCAAGTGACCATGACCTGAGGGCAAGTAGAACCTGACTTGCACTTGCCCGATGGGCAAGTGCCTCAGAGACCTTAGTGTCAACCCCTGTATCCTATCTATCTTAACGGTAGATAGGAACCAAATGGACCCTTATGCGGCTGTAACTCTTGAGTGTGTGCAAATGAGGAACCAAATTGGCTCAATTTTACATCCTCAGAGTTAAATTAAGTTTGAGTTTACAGTACTTGGGACCCAGAGAAAGAAATGCCATTAAATAGGGGGGTTCTAGAGCGCTAAAAACCTTGTCTTATGAGGGTCCCTGGCAAATGTTTTTAAATGCCGATCTGCTGTGCTAATACCATAATAAGTGTCAATTTGAAACATCCAGAAAGTTTGGGAACTACTGACAAGTAACCCACTAAGACAACCCATCTTTTTTATGGTAACTGATATTGTCCTCCTAATACGTGAGAGGGCCGTGGAATTTCATGTACAGTTTTCATTTATTTTTGAAGTGCTGCCAAGCACTTCCCTTAGACGATTTACAAGCAGCGTGGCTGGCTGGGTAACCGGCACGGCTGGCCGGGTAACCGGCACGGCTTGTACAACAAATGCGCGGGCGCACCAAATGCATTTCCCTTAGATAATCTACAAGCAGCGTGACTGGCTGGGTAACCGGCGCGGCTTGTACAACCAATGCGCGGGCGCGCCAAATGCACTTCCGTGCAAGAGGTTTGTACAACAAGTGCGCGGCCACCAAATGGTTTGTACAATAAATGCGCGGGCGCACCAAAGGTATTTCCTTGAGTGATGCATCAAATCAAGTTCGGGGGACCCCCCACACAGCACCACACAGGCAGCACTTCATTTCACACGGGTGTGTGATTTTTAAAATATTGTTTTGTTCTGTCATGGTTACAATGGGTTTGTATAGGAAGGAGCTGGAGGCGCTAAAAGAACATCAAATATCTAAATACTGAAAGGAGTAACTTATAAACTGTCTGGTGTGTTCACATGAGACTGAGTAGACCAGGGGTGGCCAACCTGTGGCTCGCGAGCCACATGCGGCTCTTTAGCTGGTTACATGCGGCTCTTAAGGGGCTTCCATATAGAATCAGCAAAAAACGCTCGGCCTGGCGCACTTATGCATTCCCTATACCAGTGGTTTTCAACCTTTTTATACCAGGGCCCACCATTTATTCAGAATTTGAGCCCATTCAGAATTTTGAGACCCCAAAGCTAAAGATTTTGTTTACTTTTGTCAACAATTCCAGGCTGGATTTCAAAGAAAACAAAACAGTCAAACATACAGATCAAAATTACCATTAATCCTCCACCTGTTGAAAACCCCTGCCCTATACATTGGTGCCCAGCCACTCGACCAAGGACTGATTCCTAGTCCACCGTGGAGGTGTAGGTGTATGTTTTTTACTTGTCAAATACTTTTTTGGATTGTAAACCCTGTTTCTAAATATATGTCTATGTTTTAATAGTGTGTCTTTGCATTGCGCACCTGCACACAAACGCACATGTCTTATGGCAGGAGAGGGGAAATCTATTTGAGACCGTGACGGCCGTCGCGGCTGTTTTATAACAGTTGTGACCGTTTGATGTGGCTCTTTGCAGTAACAGAGTGAAAAACGTGGCTCTTAGTCTGTGACCGGTTGGCCACCCCTGGAGTAGACCATCAAACGACCAAAGGTTTTTTTGAAAGTGGAATACCCCTCTAACCAATGAGAGTCTGAGTTGGGGGTTGATCTAACGACAAATCCAAACAGACGCAGCTGATTGGCCAGGAGCCAGGTCACTCAATAGTGCAACAAACATGGCGACTGCAACTGCGGCCGGTGAATCGCGAACATATCAATCTGTCCAATAAACCGATCTATGACAAATAGTCTCTTTAAAGAAGCGTCAGGTTGTATAAACATCATCATCTGACATACCGGTATTTCACCGCTTTTGTTCACATCCTAGTCGCGCTCGTTGGCTGTGTTTCTGTGGTTGGCAAACAGGCTAGCCCATTAGCAACACGATTGACAACAACCTCTGGTTTGTTTGGTATGAGCCAAGCCCCTCCCCCTTGAAATCTCACAGTAGTCAGCGCACGGCCCCAGATAGTGGCTCCAGGCTTGAAGCCCTGGTGGCCAAGTTTGGTACTGCAGGCGGGTGGAATTCATGCATGAACGCCCCGAGAGCACGCACGCTCGTTTGCTTTGTGCACGTGGACAGGGCAGTTTGTTTTTAAGTTGTTTTCTGAATAAACCAGCGGTCCTCACGTCATATACTACCTCTCAAAACACAACGGATGTATTATATGACAGATAATAAGCTCAATGCAAACCCACAAGCTTGTTTTTGATGCTTTTTGATGGTTTTTTTCCTTTGATCGTGCGCGACGGCGCTCATTCATGGTTCCCATAATCCCTTGCTTCGGGCGCATTCATGGAGAAATACTTCCGCATTTGGACACCAAATTTTGGTGTCCAAATGCGGAAATAGGCACACTTCCGGCGGTCTTCCGGGTGCTTCAAAGCGCCAATGAGCAACTTGTATTAAAATGAACGGCAAGGGGGGCGGGGCTGTCGCTCCAGTCCGTTCTCTGTTATTTTATTACTCGATCAGTCAGCGGACAATTTCAGAGTCAGGCTTCAGGAAGCTGAACTCGAGTCTGACAATCAGGCTAGACAAATGCAGTGCTTTGGTGTCGCATGCCAAAACAGGCCTACAGGCTGTAATGGTAGTAATGTGTAGCCTGCAGCTGGAAGGCGAAACCAAGACTTCCTATCAACCAGAGTAATCTAGTAAGAGGAATCTAGTGCAGAGGTTCCCAAGCACCACCGGTCTACGAAAAAGGGAATTCCATACTTTCACACCATATAAAAATCCACTTGAAAACATGACTGAGAAAGTAAGCCATTTACCATAAAAGGAAGTGGGCTGTCACATTCACTGGACAAAATCAATGACACAACTTCAGCTCATCCAACTCTTTCCCCCGATGTCTGCATGTCTTTGTTGAACTACATTGTTTGTTTGTTTTTTGGGGAACATGTTTTTCCCTCCGTCCGTTTGGCGAGGAGCGGCGCTGCTGGTAGTGGACTTTGGAATAGCGGTGGTCGCGGTGCTCTGAGCGGTACTCGCGGTGGCCACCGAAATTCTGAACTCTGAATGAGCCTTAACAATCCCAAACTAGTCATTCATTTGGCATAAAAAAGGGTCCACTTTGCATTGGTCACTCACAAGGCACAAATATGATTGATTGGGCACCAATACTGACTGACTGATTGACAACTGACAACTGAATGCACAACACAAAGACTGCAGGGATTAAAGTAAAAAAAAAATCTTGAGACTGAAAATGATCTTTTGCAAATAGGCACTGAGCCAATTATACGACCCCTGTGAAATCCTCAGGACTGAAATCAGTACCCAGTACTGAGAACTTTAATCCCTGAGACTGTGACACAGTGATAAAGTGTGACACTTGTTTACACAACAGGGTCCACCACCCTTCGCCATTCAGCAGAAAAAAAAGATGCCAAACCAGTCAAACAAGGCCATAAAAAGGGTTGCACTTTGCACTCCCAGAACTGAATGTATGATGGTAGTCCCCTTGTACCCCGGACAACTAATCCATGGCCTACTTGTGTGTGAGCGGAGCGAACTAATATGGTGACTTACTGATGACGCAAGTCATCACCTCAACCAGCCAACATTTTTTTTCTGAGAGCGTACAAATGCAACCAAATGAACCAAATGGACCCTTTCGGGTCCATTTGGTTTCATTTTTACACCCTCAAGAGTTAAAATATTCACCATGTGAATTAGCCCAACTTAGTCTACACAACTAGAGAATGTAGAAGATTAATGGTCATTTTGATCTGCATGTTCCAGGCGAGCATCTAGCACATTCTAGTGCATTTTGGAAGTGCCACTAGTGCAGTTTGAATCTTGTCCAGGCCACTAGGTTGCGCAGGCCACCGGGAAAACTCCCTGTACTCCAGATGGCCAATCCGCCCCTGATCAAAAGCCAGTAAGTAGGCTACTATACTTATACTCACAGAATGGAAGAGCCTCTCGCCACCGCCTGCAGCAGAGCTCTTGTGGCTGTTGTCCAGCTGAAGATGATCCAGCATCAGGTACAGGGAGAAGACCACCACGCAGAAGATGGCGCTGGCCAACACGCTGAACTGTCTGCTCAGCTTCATCCTCGACGACAGGTGGCTGGGTGTCGATCTCGAACCATCGACTCCTTATCGTATCCGGCCCAGGAACGTCTGATATTGTCCATGTATCGTATCGTCAACCATGTATCGCGATATCGATGTTAAAATGTACTCCGGTAACAACGCCAAATAGCGGTCTTAAAAAAGCGTTATAATACGACGATATCACAAGCCTGCCCCCGCGACCCGACCATGGATAAGCGGTTGAAGACGGATGTATGCAGCCAGTGTGATTCGGTGACAGGATATGCCCGTTATAGAAGAAAATGGGACAGTTAAAACATTCAGAGTAAAAAAAAAGTCGTATAAAATCTGCTTTTAAAAAGAAAAGTAACAGCCAGCATGGAAGATCTCTCTGTCTCTGTCTCTCTCTCTCTTTGCAAAAATCGCGTTTCTGCTTCTTAATGATGACACACAGAACAACTAGTTTTAACAGTGTCTGCCTTTGCTGTACACCAACACGCTTACTTGTAAGACAGTCTGGCGTGGAAATCTAAAGATGAAAACAGCAGAAACTCCTCGTGGAAAAAAGGGGAACATTAAAAACGCGTAAAACTCCTTTCTTTGACTGCAGTGCCCCAGATGTGTGATCGCCAACCAGTCAATCAGCCAGTCGATGTTGTGTAGTTGTAGATCTGTGGTAGATCTGTAGATGTGTGATCGCCAGTCAGTCAGCCAGCCAGTCGATGTTGTGTAGTTGTAGATCTGCGGCCAGCAGCAGCAGGCAGCAGCTGTAGCCTTACGAGACTTCCATCCAGCAGAACTAACTCTTCAAAACAAAACCAGACATGTTAGTGTGTGATCCCACTATATCCTGTTGGCTTTCCTTTTTTCTTCCTCCCCGTGTGTGTGTGCGCGCGCGTGCGTGCGCGTACGTACGTGCGTTTCATTCATGAGATCTTCAGAGGTCCTCCATCCGGTCCAAACGTCTGTTAACGATCAACGCGTACAAAAACAAAAGGACACCGACTAACTTCACGTTAAAGTTAGTTCTCCTGTACTCTAGCCTGGCGAGACTTGAAACGGACACACGCTGTTAGGATTCAGCACAGCAGTCAAACACACTTCCTGTGTTCGTGTGTGTGTGTGTGTGTGTGTGTGTGTGTGTGTGTGTGTGTGTGTGTGTGTGTGTGTGTGTGTGTGTGTGTGTGTGTGTGTGTGTGTGTGTGTGTGTGTGTGTGTGTGTGTGTGGGGGGGGGGGGGGGGGGGGGGGGGGGCGTTTTTGCCATCAGGCAGACTAGGCACCATGAGGGGAGGGGGGCGACCACCAGACATGCTTTAAAAGGACAGGCTCATAAGACTAATATGGATATGACAAATACATTATACCTGTCCTCTAGAACTAGAATTGAACATTTAAAACGAATGTGTTCTTTGGTTTAAAAAATAGTTCATTTTATCCCTTGGGGAGCTCAGGGAAAATCTTGCCTAGGGGTCCAAATTGCTTCAGAAACGGCAGTGTGTGTGTGTGTGTGTGTGTGTGTGTGTGCGTGTGCGTGTGCGTGTGCGTGTGCGTGTGCGTGTGTGTTGCATCATGATGAATGAACTACTAGACAAGACAGACGAACAAATTAACTACACGTTGTCTTGTCTCTCCGTGGGAGTCCGTCCCCCCGCGCGCGCGCGCGCTTTACAGCTGCTGACGCACAGATACGTGCAGCGTGTGTGATTGCGAAACTGCAAGCGGCGAACAAAGTGCGTCATCTACAGGTTGGACTTCAAACTGCACCAAATGAAGTTGTGGACGCATATGGCATTTTGATTGATTGATTGATTGATTGATTGATTGATTGATTGATTGATTGATTGATTGATTGATTGATTGATTGATTGATTGATTTCAACAGTTTGGAGATTTACAGTAGGCTACAAGAGCAACTACAAACTTATAACTGAATGGAAAAATCCTGTACATTTCATGAAGACATTTAGAGCAGGGGTTTTCATTTTCAACCTTTTTGATACCAGGGCCCACTATTTATTCGTAATTTGAGCCACGGACCACCATTTGATGACATTTTAGCCTCACAGACCCCAAAAACTATAGATTTCTTTTGCTTTTCTTTTGCTTTTGACCACTGGTGGTCCCCGAACCACCTGTTGAAAACCCCTGATTTAGAGAGACATATAGCCTACAAATAATCACTCCAATAAAAAGGGAAAAGAGAAATAGGCTATTCAAGTAGGGGGGCAGGAGGGATGAGTTTTGAATTTCAGACGGCAGCTGCCCCTTGAGAGTGGTTTTGAAGGAGTCAAGCTGGGTTTTGCATGTCTTCATGACTTTGGTTGGGCGTTCCGCATTTTAGTGGCATGAATGAATGTTTTTTTTTTTTTTTATTAACAGAGATGAGAGTTACAGTAGCCTATACAAGACAAGTACACACAAAAATGATCGCAGCTTGGAGAATTACAGTAGGCCTACAATTCAAGTACAATTACAGCAAATCTGAAAAAAAAAACTGAGTGGACACGCTAGTTAAGAATACAATTACTTCAGTAAAGTCAGATTATATATTACGTTGTATATTATATATACATTTTTGTTGTTGTTGTTGTTTTACAGAGGCCAGTTTCGAATTGCATCATTTGTAGGTGCCGTTTGAGAGCGGTTTTGAAGGAGTCAAGGGATTTACAAGTGACTGTTGGTAGGGCATATAGGGAGTAGATCTAGAATTAAGTTCCTTGTTTGTGCCAAATCTGGCTTGCACAAGGTTTGTTGCATTCCCTCTGGTGTGGTGGTGGTGGTTGACAGTATAAGGACGTATTTGGACAGGTGTGTGGGTATTTTTGTAGTGTATCAAATCGTATGGAGCAAGGGTGTAGTGGAGGGGGGAGGCAGGGGGACGGCGTCCCCCCACTTCTCACATCTAAAATATTTTTGGGTCTGAAAAAAATCATTAGCATGGTGAAATACATCTTGATGACATCATCAAGATGTGTTTCACTGTGTTAATGAGTTTCCTTTTTTCTGAGAGTGTACAAATGGAACCAAATGGACCCTAGCGGGTGGTTCACATTTGTACACTCTCAGAAAAAAAAAATAAGCCAGCAGGGGTGGGGTGCCAGGGGTTCCCAATACCACTGGCACCCCACCCAACGTCACGCTAAAGGGGAACTCCACCCATTTTCAACATTTTAATATATCATTAATATACCTTAGAGATGTTGTGTGGATATGATTAAAAAGTTCCCCCAATTCTGTATTTCCTAAAAATGGAGGTCTGAAAAAAAATAACATGGTGAAATACATCTGATGACATCATCAAGATGCATTTCACCATGTTAATGAATTTTCTTTCAACGGAAACGTGAAACAAATGGACCCTAGCGGGTCCATTTGGTTCCATTTGTACCCTCTCAGGAAAATTTTGAAAATGGGTGGAATTCCCCTTTAACTCACACTATAATCAGCAAGAATGCAAAATTAAATTAATGCCAAATTAAAGTTACAATAAGTGATTCATGGGTGATTTGGGAAAACCTTCCGGTCCCTCCCAGAAGCATGATGTGCACATGCACATGCTCTACACATACACCAAGGCCCACCCACCCCCAGTCAGTCCTGATTGGAGGAAGAGCCCGCTCATCCCGATTGGACGATAGGCTTTTATCCCAATGCCCAAACTGAAACTATAGGGTTTATTGTCCGCCGGGGCTCACTGGGGGCAGGGATAAAATCTAGTCACCACCAGTGTTGGTCAATATTACTTAGGAAAGTAACTTCTTTACTTTACTCTTTACCGCTTAGACAAAGTAATATCATTACTTTACTTATTACTGACATTGAAGAGTAATATATTACATATTACGTTATTACTTTCCCAAATTCTCAACACCGCCTTTGAAAAAATAGAGATGTACAACATAATCTGTTTAGCGAGCTCTTTTTAGAACTGAATCCAATTTATTGGAATAATAATAGTCTCCAATCCCACAAACTGCACCTGGAAACAAAGCCAAAGCTTTTTCACAATTGTTTTCAAAGACAGTTGAGGTCTTGTATTTAAAAATAAAATACAAAATAAAGCAGCAAGCGATTTGCAGTTTACTGTGTGCAGGATGCAGCATGTGGACTGGATCTACAATCTAGTGCACATCTCTGTTGTTACAGTACCTGTCGATAGCTTGTAAATCTGTTCTATTTTTGCATGCAACAACAAGCTCATTTTTAAAAAAAAGTAACTTGGCGTTACTTGCAAAGTAATGCGTTACTTATTACCCATTTTTGCAGAGTAATCTCGTTACTTTACTTTTTGGAGCAAAAGTAATAATATTACAGTAATATGTAATCTAAAATTAGTTACTGCCCAACACTGGTCACCACACTCTATAGTAGGGAGGATTAGCTGTCTCTAAATCAGGGGTTTTCAACCTTTTTGTCACCAGGGACCACCATTTATTCAGCATTTGACCCACGGACCACCATTTGATGACATCTTAGCCCCAAAGACCTAAAACTAAAGAATGCTTTTGGTTTTGTTCACAATTCCAGGCTGGATTTTGCAAACAAAACAGTGTAGACTTCTTAATTCAATAGTGCTAATTCAGATGGATATTTTAACTCTTGAGAGTGTGAAAATGAAACCAAATGGACCCGCGAGGGTCCATTTGGTTTCATTTTTACACTCTCAAGAGTTACATCTGGTTAACCAACTTTCCATCATTTAGCCTGGGGACCACCTGGGACCCCCTCAAGGACCACTGGTGGTCCCCGGACCACCTGTTGAAAACCCCTGCTCTAAATGCAGACTTCTTGTGAATGAGGTAATGCAACAATTGAACTCTTGAGAGCAAAAAAAAAAAAAAAAAACGAAACCAAATCAGTTTCATTTGAGTAACTGTAGCCTTGAGTAACTGTAGCCTGCCTGTTTAGGTGCGTGTGTGCGTGCACGTGTGGGGGGTAGCCACTTAAACTGGTCCAACGTGTTTTACAGGAAGCCTTGTCCCGTTATGCATTGTTAAACCAGTCCGACTCTAGTGACGACACGTTTATCTGCATTAAAGGGGAATTTCACCCATTTTCAACATTTTACTGTCTTTAACCTATTGTGTCCTGATCAGATTCTAGTTTCTGATGCTTTTCACAATTTTTTTCAAAAATAGCAGAACTACAAGCTCATATCGCGCCACTCGGTGGCGCGATATGAGCTTGTAGATCTGCTATTTTTCAACAGCTAAAACACCAAAACGCGTTCAGTACACAAGGGTTAATATACCTTAGAGATGTAGTGATGAAACACAAGTTGATGAGATCATCAAGTTGTGTTTCACCATGTTAATGTTTTTTTTTTTTTTTTTTTTTTTCTTCTTCTTCTTTTACATTAGGGCCTATTTCTCTGAGATTGTACCAATGGAACCAAGCGGACCTGTTAGGGTTCATTTGGTTCCATTTGTACCAGTCTTGAAATTGGCAGGATTCCACCTTTTAATTATTCCAAAAGAAAACAGGCTATATGCTCCCACTGCGCACAGAACAAAGTGAAAATGGAGCTACCCAGTAAACATGGTCAGGAGGACCGTGACGAATTAGTGACGTCTTGATTGTGGCCAGAATAAGGCAATCCAAGACGAGTCAAATCTGGCCCAGTGTTGGGACATGTGCTACGTAACTTAATACATTACATAATATATTACCAAAATGCAGTAACTTGTAATATAAATATATTACTTAACCAAAACAATCTAATATATTATACTTTTCTTTCTGCATTACTGCATTACTTTCAATATTACTTTCTGTCAATCTGTCTCGTTGAAAATGTTCTTGTGAAATTATCTCGACAACTTCAGAAGTTAAATAATTACTTATTTTCTATCATTTGTCACCAAATTATTCATTCAGCACTCAGCAGTGACATTTTTTCAAGTTGAATTCATATGGATTTGGCCAGATAGCCAAGTGCGCTTGCTTTATTGTAGGTATGCCACTTGCGTAGGCCACTGGCCTACGCAATATTTGATTAATAGTGACACTAAATATTTAATTATATATTTTGGAAAAAGTTTTTTCAAAGTAATATGTAATAGTAATATTAATATATTACACTTGCTCAGACAGTAATATTGTAATATAATATATTGCTTTAAAATGAAGGTAATAATTAATAAGTAATATATTAGCAAGGTAAAGTAATATTCCCAACACTGGTCAAATCTGGCCCAGAATATTACCTGATTACACACAGGGCCGGATTTAGCCAGCCCTACTAGGGTGGGCTGGAAGAATGGCAGGGTGGGCAACTCCAAAGTTTTTCATATGAAGTAGTGGTTTTTAACCTTTTTGACACCAGGACCCGCACTATTTATTCGGCATTTGAGCCACAGACCACCATTTGATGACATTTTCGCCCCACAGACCCCAAAACTAAAGATTTCTTTTGCTTTTGTCCACAATTCCAGGCTGGATTTTGGTGAAAAAAACGGTCAAACATACATCTCAAAATGGCCATTAATCTTCTACATTCTCTAGTTGTGTAGGCTTGGGCTAATTCACATGATGAATATTTTAACTCTTGAGAGTGTAAAAATGGTTTCGTTTTTACACTCTCAAAGAGTTACATCTGGTTAAGCAACTTTCCATCATTTAGCCTGAGGACCACCCGGAACTCTCTCAAGGACCACCACCGGTTGAAAACCACTGATATTACCTTTCATCGGGGTAGCCCCCCCCCCCCCCCCCCCCCCCCCCTCCAATGCCCCCCTAAATGCCCATACTGCTCCACCAAACATGATGGCATGGAAAACAACCCAAGGTATTTCAAATCAAAGTGCTTCTATTGAAAATGATTTCAAACACTACTACTGCTACTAACTATAACTACAGCTGTGTCACCACTAAACCAACAGCATTTCATCATTGAAAACAGAAAACTCTCTGAGTCAGACCTTTAGCTTTATGCATGCTGTGTGTCTGCAACTTCAACAACTGATGCAACTGATGCTACCCCCCCCCCCCCCCCCCCCCCCCCCCCACTGGGAAATGTTACATCCGCCACTGGCCAGATCACAGCCCATATGGGGATGATTTTTACTTAATTTGCACATTGTTGTATGATCTTTACTCAATTTGCACATTGTTAATGCGTAAAATGCTGTAATTTCACCAATTTAACTGTGAATGTGCAATCTACTGTCAATGGAGTGGTTTGTTTGGAACTTGAATCCCTACTTACTAGGTCACGTGCACTTTTCAGCCAATAGCTGTCATCGCATGCGCATTTCAGCCAATAACAGTCTCTTTTCTGCCGTGCCATTGGAGTCAACCGTGAGTGTCGCTACTCTCTCCTATTCCATATACTCTGCCTAAACCTAACCGTTAACCTCAATGGACCCAAATACATGCTCGCTATTGGCCCGTGGTTTGTGACATCATCCGGTGACACCCCAGGGGTTCATCTGACCTCTTTCTTTTGTTTTTCCATCAAATTGTGACACGTCATTAAGAGCCTATAAGACTCTGGAAGGGGTACGGACCGGTAGAAGGGTCGAAAGGAGCAACAGGAAGAAAGGTAAGGAAACAGCGAGAGAAGTATAGTCGGAACGTGAAACATTCAGAGCCATGGCCCTCAAAGGCGTCGGCCCCAAACTCCTAAAACACGTCGTTTTTTCCTTCAACTTCCTCCTATGCGTGTCAGGTCTCGCCCTAGCCTCCGTCATGGGCGTCCTCGCTCGCGAAAGCCAACTCATCTTGGCCGACCCCGGCGGCAGTTCTGGAGGCAACGGCACCCGCGGCCTCGCCCTCCTGGCGGCCGTGGGCGGCGCCGTGGCGCTGGCCGGGGGCCTCGGGTGCGCCGGCGCCGTCTGGGAATCGGAACACCTGCTGCTGGCCTTCATCGGCTGCCTGCTCCTCCTGTTCGCGTGCCAGTTGACGGCCAGCCGCTGGGCCTGCGACTACGGGGGGCCCCTGAGCGAAATGAGGGCGTTCTACGACGCGCTCCACGGCGTGGCCGAGGACCCTCGGAGCTCGAGGCTCGCGGCCGACGTGCGTCGGGCCTTTCACGGGGCGCTGAAATGCTGCGGTAAGAAGACGACCGCGACGACCACGACGACCGCCGGCAACGACGGTCAGGCGAGCAGTGGCGGCACGCTCAGTTGCCCTCAGACGCCGGGAAGTGTTGCGACCTGCCACGAGCGCCTCAAAGACCTCGTCCGCACTCCGGACTATTTCCTGTACGGCTACGCGGCCGTGTTCGCCGTCACGGCCTTCGAGATGGTCTGCGGGATGACCCTGTGCGTGTGGTGCGCGAAGGAGCCGATGCTCAGACAGCGTGGGGTTGACCCCGGGCCGAGGCATAATGATTAAAAATTAAAGCTCCTATATGTATGATTTTATGGTCAAAATAATAATCGAACTTTAGCTAAGCCCCGCTCTCTCTCGTCCATCCTAGGACACTTTCCAGCCGGGCTCATTCCAATGTAAATACTTTAAACAATAAATACTGGCTCACTTTTGGAACCAGACCTTCAAAATCTCTTCCAAATCCATCAACAAGGCATGCAGTGGAAAAATGTGTTTGGCATTTATTTTTTATTTTTATCATACAGGAAAGCTATTGTGGAGAGGTTGGTCTATGTTATGTTTAGCTGTGATTGAACCATAGTAGTTTGGGGAGGGGGGTTATCTAAAGGTCTATTGGACAATAGCAGTTTGGGAGGGGCTTAGCTAAAGGTCCATTACATTGTTTTTGTATTGTTTTTCGTGGAGTCTTCCTTATAGTCTGCAGCCTTTAGGGGTTGCAGGAGGCATCCAGAGAAATCCCTACAAACTCTGTCATTGGCTGACAAATACTCCCAGTGGGACTACTGGGACTTTGTTAGCCAATCAGGAAGAGCTTTGTTGAGCTGCCCCTGATTAAGGAAAAGGGGTGGACTGGGCGAGTATAATGTGGTGGAGGACTATGATTTTTAAAGGGCCACTGTGGCTCCTATGTTTTTCATAGATACTAGATATTTTCAGGAAGTGATCCGTCTAAGAAAAAGAAAAAGAAGAAAAAAGGCTGATTCATTACTTAATATACTTTAATCCATTTATTAATCCACTTTAATTGAGGCCGATGTTGACCAAATTAGCATCTTCAGCTAACATTGGGATGGTTTTCACTTAAATGATACGCGGATATGTGCACGTGCACGGCATTTAGGTCCATATCTGAGCAAAATGTGACAATCGGCGGCCAGATTGGAATTGTGTTGGGACTTTCCTTTAGCTGTGTGGAGAAGACGAATGGCTTGGATGTGTTTTTTTTTTATTTTTAACTAACCTAAAAAATGTGTATATAGTATACAAAAACACTGTTTGTGATTTTTTTTTTTGGTTTTAAGATTATAATCATATAATGCACATAAATGGCACCCTGGACCAAAAGGGGGCAGTACAGGCGGGCACCTAAGGAATCAAGTTCAAAAACGGTCGCCGGGACCTTACCTCTTGGATTCCTTATATTTTCTCCCCAATCAACATTCACACCTACATGCTGAGATCCAGCTAATGGGTCATTTACATTCCAGTTGAATTTCTGCATTCGCCCATTAGTCGAACACTAGAAAAGAGCAGTCCCGCACCACTGTGACGTTGTCGCTCTTCGTTCTAGAAAGGGATTCGCCATTCATTTCCCACATAGACTTTTCAAAGTTTACCTATATAAAGACGATTACACTGCGGACGAAGCCAACTCAAGCCGTGACAAATCATGACAACACACCCAGTGTTTTGGGACCATTTTCGTTACATGCTAAACCCCTTATGCCATATCCCTTATTTCATTTTCACTATTTTGAAAAACTTTTTTGGACTATTTCAACATGTCAATCTATTAACACGTTGTGAGCTAGTAGACTGGCCATTTGAACTACTGAGAAATGTTTTTTTTTAATAGTTTAAAAAGGCAAAGAAGTTAAGGGATAAGGGGTATAGCGGTAACGAAAATCTTGACAACACACCCAGTGTTTTGGGACCATCAAATATTTTTTTGAGAAAAATGAAACAAAAAGTGCTATCCTCGTGCTAATTAGATATTGTATTATAATATTGAGTGTGTTGATTTCCCGAACCGAGTTGGCTTTGTCCGCGGCATATATCAATCCTTTTCGAAAAGTCTATACAAGGAAAATGAATGGGGAATCCATTTCTGAAACAAGGGCGGCATCACGAGAGGGGTGGGACCGCTGGGCTCTATAGACGCCCCCAGTGGCTCTCAGCTGTGAAGATTCCTGGGGGTATTTATGCGTGCTATATGTGGGAATTGTAGTCCAGGAAGTAGTGTTGATGGCATAGAGACACTGGTAAAATCAAAAATTTCGAAAACCACATATTTCACACATGAAGACCTCCAGGAAAGTGTCATTAACATATTTGCTTTGCAAAAACAGTGGAAGGTCCCTTTGATGCTGTATGGACTCAATGTAGCCCATGGCCTACTTGTGCGCAGCGCGCAAGTTTGCACCTGCCGATCGAGTGCTGATCTAGTTGTTCATTGTTTGGTCCAGAACCAGCGCCAGGCTATTTACTTTACAAATCACACCTGTGTAGTGTGAGGGGCACTCTTATCATGCATCGTCTCATTCAATTCAATGTTTGCGCTAACGCAACATCTGTGTTTCCACAAACACTCAAAGCTGGCCATTCATTGCTTGCGCGAGCAGAGCGGGCGGCCCCTCGGGGGTACTCCGATTGGCCGGTTTAGGTGATGGCACAATGTGATGTAAGTAAAAGACCATCTGTAGCTATAATGCCATCAGTATTAGCCCACTCTGCTCACGCACCAGTAGGCCATGGCCTACTTGTCTTAAAAATGTCTTAACCCATTGTGTCCTGTCTAGATTTCTAGTTTCTAATATTCAAAGATTTGCAGCACGTTTTCACGATTTTTCAAAAATAGCAGAGATACAAGCTCATAGCGTGCCACCGAGTGGCGCGCTATGAGCTTGTAGATCTGCTATGTTTCAATAGTTAAAACATAATGCTGAGAACACCAAAACGCGTTCAGTACACTAAGGGTGAAAAGAAAAATCATTAACATGGTGAAAAACAACTTGAGGATGTCATCAAGCTGTGTTTCACCATGTTAATTATTTTTTCTTCAGACCTCCTTTTCTAGGAAACAGAATCTGGGAACGTTTTATCATGTCCACGAGACATCTCTAAGGTGTATTAATGACAAAGTAAAACGTTGAAAATGGGTGGAATTCCCCTTTAAGACATTTTGATTGTCATAACTTGCCTTAATGGGGAAATAACGTGAAATTCAACTTTCAATTACTCCAATTCATTTGTTTTAGTGTTTTTGTTGGTCCCCTGTGTGTTTTCCATCCACACGAAATATCTACCGGTAGTTTGAACAATCAGTCTTTCATATCATAGAGGAGCTTTAATGTAAATTGCTCTCAGGAACAGCTTGTTTGATTTTGTCCTCATAATGATGTCACCAATGCATCCTGCTTCGTATAATTCCTGCTCTTCTTCAGTCTTCAGTTCCAGTTTATAAAGTCGAATATTGTTGATTTTTCAAGTTGACATGGAATTTTAAAAAAGCCTGGTTTCATCAATATTATAAACAGTCAACTATAAAATATCCTCCATATCAGCTCCCCCACCACCTCAGGACATTGTGCGACTGGTTACATCAGTGGTGATTGAGGCTCAAACCATTAGAAATAAGATTGAGGGACAATACAATATGATGAAGTATTAAAAAACAATTTCAGTAATCTTATGTTATTTGTGCTTTAACTAATCCTCCATCATACAGGTACAGTAAATCAAAAAGGCCATCCAAAGAACTAGATTCCTATACAGGATCTCCTCACAGGGTCGACCCCAAAGGTCATGAAAATAAGACTCACGTATAATCTGCCTTGTGAGTTGTGCTTAAAATGTAGTGTAAATGGTCAAGCTGTTAATAACAATGTCACTCATTTCATCAATCAATCAATCAATCAATCAATCAATCAATCAATCAATCAATCAATCAATCAATCAGTCAATCAATCAGTCAATCAGTCAAATCTGAAATACAATAGCTCATGACAAACAATTGACTTTAGAACACCATGTTTTGTTTTGATTAGTACTAAACACGGGTATATTACCCGATGTAAAATATTGAACAAAAAGCACAGCAATACATGGCAACTTGGGGTATGATTCTTTAATATTTCATCATGCCTTTTCACAAAAAAAAAAATCAGTGCAAATCGGTGAAAAATGTGCATATTATTGTTTTTAGCCCATTTAGGCCTAACCTAAGGTTTCTGAAAATATTTATATCAGCATAAAAAGTTAATTCTGGTGAAAAAGTGAAAGTGAAGTGAAAAAATTAAAAAGTCCATTGTCGACGAATGGGAATTTTCTCTATCACACTATCACACATCAGCAACGTCATGATGTCGCTGAGCATCATGAAGCTACTGAAAGACCTGCCCACCTCAGACATCACAACATTACGATGTCGCTGAGCATCATGAAGCTACTGAAAGACCCGCCCACCTCAGACATCAGCAACATTATGATGTCACTGAGCATCATGAAGCTACTGAAAGACCCTCCCACCTCAGACATCAGCAACATTATGTCACTGAGCATCATGAAGCTACTGAAAGACCCGCCCACCTCAGACATCACAACATTACGATGTCGCTGAGCATCATGAAGCTACTGAAAGACCCTCCCACCTCAGACATCAGCAACATTATGTCACTGAGCATCATGAAGCTACTAAAAGACCCGCCCAACTCAGACATCACAACATTATGATGTCACTGAGCATCATGAAGCTACTGAAAGACCCACCCACCTCAGACATCAGCACCATTATGATGTCACTGAGCATCATGAAGCTACTGAAAGACCCGCCCACTTCAGACATCAGCAACATTATGATGTCACTGAGCATCATGAAGCTACTGAAAGACCCTCCCACCTCAGACATCAGCAACATTATGATGTCACTAAGCATCATGAAGCTACTGAAAGACCCGCCCACCTCAGACACCAGCTAGATTATGAAAATTGCAAAAATATAATCATCCAGGTGAAAGTGGCTGTAAGTAAAACTTGAGACATTTCATCAAGACACCATAAAGATATGAAAAAACTGACACAGCACTAAATGACAAAGACCACACAGTCATTATTTCATCATCTCTCAAAAGCTTTCTTATCCTCTCTTTCACGCACATGCACACACACGCGCGCGCACACACACACACACACACACACACACACACACACACACACACACACACACACACACACACACACACACACACGCACACAGTGGGCTGACCTTCGCCCCCGGTGCTTGGGTCATTGTTAATCATTCAGCACATAAAGGCTGTGGGTGTTTAAAGTTGCTTGACAGCGTTTAAAGGACAGACACAGTGACACACACACACACACACACTCCCAACATGGATGCTAATAAGGACACAGCAACGTCAAGCAGAACCTGGGGCTCCAAGAATTACCAGACGTTCGTCACACAGATCAGAACCATGGCCCCAAAACAGGCCTGCACCTGGTAAGTGGCAGTTAGACATGGGATTCAACGCTCTTTTAGGAGGGCTGGATGTCTTTGAGCCGTTACTTTCAACAAATTGGCTCAATTTTTGTACCCTGTATTAAATATCTTTAAATTGTATTTATTATAAGCCTTCCACAACTGCATGGTGGCATCACATCCCTATTGCTCTGACAGTGAGTTTTTGTGTGGTTTGATTTATTGATTGAAATATTATTTGCTGCCTGGAACATGTGTCTGCTATGTCAGCACATGTGTGCTGCTGCACTATACCCATTATACAAAAAGGAACGGTTCCATCCTGCATGTGAACTGGATTCATTTCAAAGAGCCATTCATATGACTCGGTTCATTCACGAATGTCACATCACCAGTAGTATTAACTCTGTTGACCTAATTAGAGACAGAAGATGGAGACAGAAGTCCATAGCACTGTACTTAACTCTGAATTAGGATAATAACGGATCCATTTTCGTCACACACTAAAGGCTCCATTTTCGTTACATGCTAAACCCCTTATGCCATATCCCTTATTTCATTTTCACTATTTTGAAAAACTTTTTTGGACTATTTCAACATGTCAATCTATTAACACATTGTGAGCCAGTAGACTGGCCATTTGAACTACTGAGAAATGTTTTTTTTTAATAGTTTAAAAAGGCAAAGAAGTTAAGGGATAAGGGGTATAGCGGTAACGAAAATCTCACCCTATACCCCTTAACCCTAACTTCTTTGCCATTTTTTTTTTTACTATTGACACGTTGTGAGCTTGAAGACTGGCCATTTTAACTATTGAAAAATGATGAGGTCTGATGAGGTCAGATCAACATTACATGGAAATGTGAGAACTCTAATAGAACTCCAATTTAGGATAATACGTGTAATAGTGTAAAATGGTTTTATGTATCTCAGAAAAGTTATAGTAAATGGCGTTGCACGCAGGGGCCTAGATTTTCGTTACATGCTAAACCCCTTATGCCATATCCCTTATTTCATTTTCACTATTTTGAAAAACTTTTTTGGAATATTTCAACATGTCAATCTATTAACACATTGTGAGCTAGTAGACTGGCCATTTGAACTACTGAGAATTGTTTTTTTTTATAGTTTAAAAAGGCAAAGAAGTTAAGGGATAAGGGGTATAGCGGGAACGAAAATGGAGCCCAGGGAGTAATAGTCAACACCTCTAGTTAATTTTCCACAGGACCGGTGTTTTGTCACAGTGAGAAAACACTGTGTGATAGAGCAGTGTGTCATCTCACAGGAGTCCCACGCTATTTGTTTCACACGTGCTCGTTCCGTGTACACGCCCGTGTCTCATTTGAGACCTCAATTCTGGTGAGCGTTTTGTGCACTGAGTGATTGTGTTCATGCTATATAGACACCGAGGGCACGGTGGAATCTACGCTATAATGCATGCCACCCAGGACGGGGCTTTCCTCGTCTGGAATGCCTTTAAAGGGAAACTCCACCCATTTTCAACATGTTAATGTCATTAATATACCTTAGAGATGCTGCGTGGACATGATAAAAAGGTTCCCCCATTCTGTGTTCCCAAGAAATGGAGGTCTGAAGAAAACCACTAACATGGTGAAACATCTTGATGACATCATCAAGATGTTTCACCATGTTAATGGATTTCTTTTAGACGCTTGAAAATGGGTGGAATTCCCCTTTAAGGCCCTTAATTGAGCTGTGAAGTCCCATGTGATCAACAATCATCAATGCATGTAGTGGTTAGTTAGATTTAATCACTGCAGCATTGTTCTCATTACATTGTAATCAGCTAGAGCAGGGGTTTTCAAACTTTTTGACACCAGGGACCACTGTTTATTCAGGATTTGAGCCATGGACCACAATTTGATGACATCTTAGCCCCAAGACCTACAACTTTTCGTTTTATTCACAATTCCAGGCTGGATTTGGGAAACAAAACAGTGTAGACTTCTTAATTAAATAGTGCTAATTTAGATGAATATTTTAACTCTTGAGAGTGTGAAAATGAAACCAAACGGACCCGCAAGGGTCCGTTTGGTTTCATTTTATACATTCTCAAGAGTTACATCTTTTACATTCTCAAGAGTTACATTTTCCATCATTTAGCCTGGGGACCACCAGGAACCCTCTCAGGGACCACTGGTGGTCCCCGGACCACCTGTTGAAAACCCCTGAGCTAGAGGTTCCTGCCTTGCTAATGAGCCTTCTTCGTATATGGATCTGTGTTACTTAGATACCTCTTTTTTTAACAAACTAACGTCCACGCTTTGGGACCCCGATCCAAACGTTGCCTGCCGTGCATCCTATAGTGTAAAATACCAGAATTGTGCTGCATATAAACATCCTGCATTCTTGCTGCCTCTCTCTCTTTTACCTTGATAAACAGCTAATTTGGGATGCAGGGGGGCTGCAGGTCGGGTCATTTCTTTGTTGAGCTCAGACAAGCTGTTGAGCTCAGACAAGACTGAGCTGCTATTCTTCCCAGCTAAGTCCCCCCCCCCCCATGTGGGAGCATGGGGGCAAAAAAAAACAATACCCCTCTTCCCTTTTGCCTCAAGCTGCCATTTCCCTAAAAAAATCACATGAACCCCCAATGATCTTTACATGGTGTTGCTCAAGCTTATCCAAACTGTTTAACTTCCACCTCGAAAGATTTTGTCCGGACATCGGTGTCCCCTCAGCCGATGCGCGACCAGCAAAACTCTTCCCACGAAAAAACGATCCAGCTTCAACTTCAAAGGTGCCTTCTGTTTTTATGAGTCTTTTTGATGTGATTTTTTGGTTTGACGACCGCTTCTCCCGGCTTCGGGCCTGGAGGTGGCCGCCAGAGGTTTTCCCTGGCAGTCTACGAAGCTGATCGGTCCCTCCTCTTCCTCTATGCGCTGCATCTGCCAGTAGAGGCCGCTGTGGACGTGTTTCAAGTGTTTCCAGAGGTAGACCTTAGACGTGAAGGCATAGGGACACCCGGGGCAGGAGAAGAACAGCTGATCAGAACTGGTAGTGGGAGTTATCTGGGGAGGAGGCGGAGGAGGAGGAGGAGCTCTTTCTCCGGCACCATGGTGCAGATTCTTATGTTTCTTGAGGATCCATAACTCTGTGAAACCCTTGCCGCACTGTTCGCAGACGTGGGTCTTTTTTTCCATGGAGGCCGCTTGCTGATGCGTCTTCTGCACGCCTTCTGGTGCGGTTAAAGTCGCCCCGGCTGGCTGATGATGATGATGATGTTGATTGTCGCTCTGAGGTTGCGGTCGGTCTGTCTCGGCGCGCCTTTGCTCAGAGGGCCGAAGTGGCGGCCGCACCTCCGCCGGCTCCGTTTCGGAGCTGGAGATCGGCTGCCGGGTTGCCGAGCTCGTCTGTCTGCCGCTACTCTGCGCTGGGGGGCCGCAGGGAGTGCCGCAGGGAGTGCCACAGGGAGCGCCGCAGGGGCTCGGCACGTTCCCCATCATTTGGCGGTAGGAGTCGCCGTGGCATCTTACCATGTGCTCCCGGAGGAGTGTGAAGGCAGAGACATACGGGCAGCCGCAACAGGAGGCCTCCTTGGCCTGGGATGATGAGGAGCTTGTTCCGTCCAAGGCTACTGATTCATCAAAGCTGTCGCTTTGCATCATGGTCTGTAGTGGGACAGAGACTAGAAGATTTTTCCTTATTTGGCCACTGGTCGTGTCTTTCCTTGTCTTGCCTTGCCTTGCCTTGCCTTGCCTTGCCTTGCCTTGCCTTGACTTCTCTTCTGCGATCCAATAAGGGTGGCTGGTGGCTAATAAGTACATTACTCCAGCTTAAATATTCTCACACCACGTCACAGAGAGTCAGCAACTCCATACATGGAGTTCCGAGTCAGCCACGGCCAAAAATGGAGCCCGTTGCCACGACAACGGAGTGTGCGACAGTGACGTATACGTCATTTAAAAGGGGGGCAAGTGGCGACAAAGCTCAAGTCAGTGATTGAGTGATAGCTAGTATCCGTCGACTTGTATCGACAACAATAAAATGTTCTCAGTCGCAAGCCGCTATATGTGGTATATCGACAAGCTCATGTGCCCCAGCCATTTCCTGCGGAAAGTGCTGGGGCCACATGCAATGGTGATTTCCGTTCAGTGGCAGATGAACCCTACAGTGCGATCACCGCTTCATGTGGTCCTTCGAGCCGGATTTTTCCCAACCACCATCTGCACCTGTGTTCATCTCACAAGTTTCCACAGGCTCAACCCTGATGAGCGGTACAAGCCAAGCATGCTGGGAGTGAGGAGGGTGAAATAATGAGTGTTAAATATTACTTAAGTAGGCCTAATGTAGTTATACTTACAAGTAAGATGTGGGACCGCAGATCACCAGAGAAACTACAACTACCCCGGGAGAGATCGTCTGGTGATCCAGACAATCAAAGGGGAGGCAGCCTCACCCAACAGAGCCACGCAAAGGACCACCGAGCATCGTGACACAAGGTGCCAAGCTGGAGCAGTGAAGGTGCTTAATATGCCAGAGATGACTCACATTGCCCAGAGCAAAGTCACTTGGTTATGCGGGAGCAGGCATCCTCATCTACCTCCTCGGCACCCTACATAAGGCTCCAGGTTCGATCGGCATGTCGTGGGAAGAGAAGCCGAATTAAGAGAACAAGGCCCAGCTGCAGAACTCGTCGTCATGAGTAGTTTGTAGCGGATTCAGGTTCTGAGGTTGCGGATAGTGACATATTAATATAATAAGCACAATTAGCACAATTAGAACTTAGCGACATAGTTTGGATTTAGTGACTACCCCAGCCACGCCCCTCCGCCGTTCTTGAATGTGTTCATTGTTTTCCCTCTGCTCTCTCTCTCTCTCTCTCTGTCTCTCTACTGTCCTTCCTCAATTATAATTCTTTAAGGCCCTTTTATTTCCTATTTTCCGTCCTTCCTTCGTTCTCCTTCACCCTGCCGCACTGTGGTGTGTTGTGTGTTTTCTTTTTCTTCCTTTTTCATGTCTCAAGCTGTCAAGTAAAAGCGGACTGTTCCCTGCTCAAAACCCCACTGGACCAAATGAACAACTTTGTGTCGGTTGTTGTGTTCAGGCAGCTGGCGAAGACGGTGCTTTTGGGTCAGGGCCTGGCGGCGTTGATCTGCGGCACGGCCGTCAGCTCTCAGTACCTGGCAACCCGCTACCACGTCAACACGCCCATGCTGCAGAGTGTGCTCAACTACGCCCTGCTGTGTGCCACCTACACCACCATGCTGCTGTTCACCACAGGTATGTACACTGCACCACCTACACCACCATGCTGCTGTTCACCACAGGTATATGTACACTCCACCACCTACACCACCATGCTGCTGTTCACCACAGGTATGTACACTACACCACCTACACCACCATGCTGCTGTTCACCACAGGTATATGTACACTCCACCACCATGCTGCTGTTCACCACAGGTATATGTACACTACACCACCTACACCACCACGCTGCTGTTCACCACAGGTATGTACACTGCACCACCTACACCACCATGCTGCTGTTCACCACAGGTATGTACACTGCACCACCTACACCACCATGCTGCTGTTCACCACAGGTATGTACACTGCACCACCTACACCACCCTGCTGCTGATCACCACAGGTATGTACACTGCACCACCTACACCACCATGCTGCTGTTCACCACAGGTATGTACACTGCACCACCTACACCACCATGCTGCTGTTCACCACAGGTATGTACACTGCACCACCTACACCACCATGCTGCTGTTCACCACAGGTATGTACACTGCACCACCTACACCACCATGCTGCTGTTCACCACAGGTATGTACACTACACCACCTACACCACCATGCTGCTGTTCACCACAGGTATGTACACTACACCACCTACACCACCATGCTGCTGTTCACCACAGGTATGTACACTGACACACAAGTTTGGAAACATAAGATTGATATTATTATAACTCCTAATTATATGGTTAAAATAATTACATTGTTTTTTTATTGTTTTTATGTTTTTTTCATGAAGTCTTCCTTTGATTAGAATTCTAGTCTTTTTGACGCCTCTAGGGGGCATCTAGGGGCCTCCAAAGAAATTCCTATAAGCTTTGTCATCATTAGCTAACAAATAGTCAATCAAATAGTCAATCACTTACAAGTCGACGGATACTAGCTATCACCCGATCACTGACTTGAGCTTTGTCGCCATTTGCGCCCCTTTTAAATGACCTATACGTCACTGTCGCACACTCCGTTGTCGTGGCAACAGGCTCCATTTTTGGCCGTGGCTGACTCGGAACTCCATATATGGAGTTGCTGACTCACAAGTTGCTGACACACAAGTTTGGAAACATAAGATTGATATTATTATAACTCCTAATTATATGGTTAAAATAATTACATTGTTTTTTTATTGTTTTTATGTTTTTTCATGAAGTCTTCCTTTGATTAGAATTCTAGTCTTTTTGACGCCTCTAGGGGGCATCTAGGGGCCTCCAAAGAAATTCCTATAAGCTTTGTCATCATTGGCTAACAAATAGTCAATCAGGAAGAGCCTCAATTGATCTGCCATCGATTAAGGAAAAAGGGAGGATGTTGGAGTCAAATGTGGAGGTGGTGGAGGACTATGATTTCTAAAGGGCCACTGCAGCTGCTACGGTTGTCAAAGATACTAGATATTTTCAGGAAGGGATCTGACATGCAGATTATTAAAGGCACACAGCTTCACACAGACAGACTTCTAAGTGTGAAACATTGCAAACTGCGTGTTTTGTATAGTGAGCTGTTGCTACACGTGTGGAATACTCAGTGTGTGAGCTGTACCCCTTTAAACCTGCAGGGGATGGCCATCTCTTGCAGGTTCTGAAGACCAGAGGCTGGAAGTACCTGCTGCTTGGACTGGTGGACGTCCAGGCCAACTACACGGTGGTCAAAGCCTACCAGTACACGTCTCTGACCAGCGTTCAGGTACCAGTACACGTCTCTGACCAGTGTTCAGGTACCAGTACACGTCTCTGACCAGTGTTCAGGTACCAGTACACCATCCAAAATGTTATGCAATATAATGTAATGCAACGTAACATTTGTCCATTTACAGCTGCTTGACTGCTTCGTGATTCCCATGCTGATGCTGCTGTCCTGGTGGTTCTTGAAGACACGCTACACAACGATGCACTTGGTGGCGGTGTGCGTGTGTCTGCTGGGCGTGGGGGCCATGGTTGGGGCCGACATCCTGTCTGGACGAGACCAGGGATCCAGTAAGACTGCAACTCTTCTTCCTCTGCCTTTCTGTCGCATTTGTTTCTAAATCTCTATAGCAGGGGAGCCCAACCAGTAGATCGGGATCTACCGGTAGATCTCGGCCTGATCACAAGTAGATCTCAGGAGATGTGGGGGGGAGAAAAAAATGGGGTGGAAAAGAAAAAAGAACGATTTTCGTGTGTCTGTTGTACTTATGCTGTACTGTTGTAGGCCTATTTATGACAAGTCTGTTGTACTTTATGCTTATATGGACATAAAGTAAAGTGGTAAAACAAAGTAGTGTTGTGTTGTTGTGAAGTTACTGTAGGCTGGCAACGATGCATGTGGTTTTCAATGTTGATATTGGACTGGTAGATCCCGGAGGGGTTGGCTGCTGAAAAGTAGATCTTGGGTCAAAAAAGGTTGGGCACCCCTGCTCTATAGTTACCCTGCAGTGATTCCAAGCTCTCCATCCACACTGCGCCGACTTCATGTGTGCACGCCCTGTGTGTGTGTGTGTGTGTGTGGACATTGTTTATGCCATACTACATAGATGGGTGCAATAAGATAATATAACAGTAATATTATTACTTTTCTGTGTAAAAGTAACGAAATTTCATGCTATGAAACAGTATTAGTATTGCAGGTTACTTAATATACTTAGGCTACTAATATCAGTAGTTGCTTTCAACATGAACAGCAACTTGTTGATATTATTACAGTTAGACGTACACATCTAGTGTCAGAGTTTCGACAGTGAGGGGTCAGAAATTTAGCGCTCTAGTCTTTAGCTGTTCTTACAGCTTTTGTCGCGGCGGGAGGGTCGCAGAAGTAATATGTAAGGGATAACACCAGTTCGAAGGGTGTTATCCCGCTTATTAAATGTATTAATACATTAATGAATAACCAATAATTGACAGAAATACAACCTAACAAGTCTGCTTTTATATATCTGCAGTTGTGTAGGCTATGTTCGTCCAGGCTAGGAGGTCTGTCCGTTGTTGTGACATATGTGACCGCTCACATGAGCAGAACGCTGGCTTCTGATTGGAGCGTTCATTCAAGCCATGTAATAAAAAAGTAATATGTAGTATGTTACATATTAATATGTAATATGTTACATATTATATCGTTATATATTATTACTCTCCTAAGTAATATTGCCCAACACTGATGTTATAGTGCCTGATCAAATAGACATGTCTGCATTACATCATGGTGATGTAGGATGATGACAGTACCCCTCACTTCAACCCGAATTAACTTTTGTCTTTCTTGAGTGTGCATGTTGGTGGGGGGGGTTGTGGTCCATTGCGTTCCTTATTACTTGTGCAAGTTACTTGACCAAAACAATGCTCATAGGCTAATAGTGAATAAAATATTGTGTCTATATCTTGTTGCAGGGGCGGATTGGCCATGGTACAGGGAGTTTTTCCCGGTGGCCTGCGCCACCTAGTGGCCTGGACAGGTTTTTTTGTTTTTTTTTCCAGGGCAGGCCAGGGCGTCAGGCCCAGGCCAGGCAAACTAGTGTTTGCCATATTCCCGTTCACTCCGTGCGCCAGGGCGCTCGCGCTGCTGGAGGCAGTGTTGCCAAGATCCAAAATGCACTAGTGGCACTTCCAAAATGCACTAGAAAGTGCTAGATGCTCGACTGGAACATACAGATCAAAATGACCATTAATCTTCTACATTCTCTAGTTGTGTAGACCCCCCCCCCCCCAGGATGTTAGCGTCTAACATCCTGCTACTCTCTATGTTGTTGTGTAGCGTCTAACATCCTGCTCGGTGACAGCCTGGTGCTCATGGTGAATAAAATGTTGTGTTGTTGTGTAGCCTCTAACATCCTGCTAGGTGACGGCCTGGTGCTGCTCAGCGCCTCGCTGTATGCCGTGTCCAACGTCTGTCAGGAGTACACGGTGAAGAACCTGACCCGGGTGGAGTTCCTGGGCATGGTGGGCCTGTTTGGAACGCTCATCAGCACCGTGCAGATGTAAGTGGAGACCAGTAGGGTTGGGACGATATTGACAAAAATCAGAACTTACTAATGTACATCCTCATGTATTTATCTTAGCTTTTTATTTGTCTCAACTGATTTCCATACTCGGCTTTTTGTTTCCATCTTGTGCAGCTATAGAAGTCAGTTAACATTTTACGACCCGGTTTTCCTCCTGGAATTATCACTCAGCAAATCACGATATGATCACGATATTTGCTAAGGAATACAATATATATTGCGGGAGGAAGTATACGATATTATCACGATAACAATATTTCAGCACACCCCAGCATAAGACATATGTGAACCTGGGCCGGATCTTGGCATGGGCAAGATCCGGCATCGGCATGGGCAAGATCCGCCCCGTATTTTTAAGATCTGTAAGATTGCAACTTGTAACAAAAATAATCAACTTGGGTTGTAGATGTATGACAACATTTGAGTATTGTATAAATTAGTTATAAAAAGGATTTGCATTTTTACAATTCGTAAAATAATGTGAATTGCATTTTTGTGGTGCAAAAGAAAATGCAAGTTCATGAAATATGTGTGAGTTCAGTATTTGTGGTGCACCATAGACGTACAAGCCAGGGAAAAACGTGTGACATCATGTTTTGTGGAGAACAGAAACGGTGCAAGTTAAGAAATAAAGCAAGAATATATTTGGCACTTCCATCTCTGACGTAGTTCACCGGGTGGCCATCTTTGCTGGGGTGTTCTAAAGGACATTGGTTTTCCACCATTTTCATGGTACCCACAATATATTCTGCATGTTAGCCATAGTCTATGGCTAACATGCAGAATGAGAGACTGAACTCAACATGAACTCAACATCAAATGGTGGTCTATGGACCATAGACCACCATTTGATGTTGAGTTCAGTCTCTCAGACCCCCCAAAAAAAGGATTTTCAAGGTTTTGTCCGCAATGTAGGAGATGTAATTGGACAAAATAACACTTCTTACATTTTCTAATTGTGTAATTTAACTTGCGAGCGTAAAATGGACCCGTAAGGGGTTCATTCCACGCTAGTTACAGATCTATAAGGGTCCATTCTATAAGTGTCCATCACTTAGCTGGGGACCTCCTAGAATCCTCTCAGGGACCACTGCTGGTCCCCAGACCAAGTGAGGGATGGACACATCACTCCTTAATGGAGTGGTTGCACTATTCAAAAACACACACTTTTCACATGGGCGTGCAAGGATCCAATGGCTTTTTCTCTCTCTCTCTCTCTCTCTCTCTCTCTCTCTCTCTCTCTCTCTCTCTCTCTCTCTCTCTCTCTCTCTCTCTCTCTCTCTCTCTCTCTCTCTCTCTCTCTCTCCCCTTCCACAGGGTGATCCTGGAGCGTGACGACGTTGCAAACATCATCTGGAGCTGGCAAGTCGGTCAGTAGTATCCCTAAAGGCCCTGCTACACGAGCAATATTTTGATCAATATCAACTAGCAACGTCAACATCAACGGGCAACATGATGAGCTACATGGCAACAGGCAACACCTCCCATTAAAAGGGGAATTCCACCCATTTTCATTTTTTTCCTGAGAGTGTACAAATGTGAACCAAATGGACCCTAGCGGGTCCATTTGGTTCCGTTTGTACACTCTCAGAAAATAGAAGCCTTAGTTTGCATTGAATCATTTTCACCCAACTGCCACTCAACTCAAAATGTTCATTTAGCGAAATAAAAGTTACAAAATCCCTGTTTTTGTCCTGTTTTTGCAGGGCAAAATAAGTGTCTGTCAAAAACAGATAAAATATGTTGTAAACCCAAAGAATGCAGCGGAGAAAAAAAGAAAGAAAAATAACACCTTTTTTTTTTACTTTCTGTAAACATTTACTTTCTCTAAAACGTGAACCTTGGTTGAAAATAAAACAAGGTGTTCCTTTAAATGTCATCTCTCCAGGTGTGTTATTCGCAGGCTACGCGGCGTGCATGTACACCCTATACAGCTGTATGCCCATAGTAGTGAAGATGACCAGCGCTACGTCGGTCAACCTGTCCCTGCTCACCGCTGATCTGTTCAGCCTTTTCTGTGGCGTCTTCCTCTTCCAGTACCAGGTATCAACAGATTGGTATTCATCGGTTATTTGACTCTAGAACAATGGTTTTCAACCTTTTTTCATAGGCTACCAGGGCCCACTATTTATTCAGAATTTGCGCCACGGACAACCATTTGACAACATTTTTTAGGCCCACCGACCCCAACACTAAAGATTTATCTTGCTTTTGTCCACAATTCCCGGCTGGATTTGGGGAAACAACACAGTCACTTCTACATTCTCTAGTTGTGTAGAGTAACTCTTTGAGAGCGTAAACATGAAACCAAATGGACCCGCAAGGGTCCATTTGGTTTCATGTTTACGCTCTCAAAGAGTCACATCTGGTTGACCAACTCTCCATCGTTTAGCGTGGGAACCACCAATGGCTGAAAATCCCTGCTCTAGAACACTTAAAGCGCAAATAACATGGATTCCTAAAATTCTGTTTAGTTACTTGATTTCACTCTCTAATGGTTTGAGACCCAATCACCACTGATATAAACAGTCCTCTCTTGAGTTGGTGGTGGCGCTGATATGGGGGATAGTTCATAGTAGAGTCATTATAATATTGATGCTAGATAAAACCAGGCTTGTTTAAATTCCATGTCAACTTGTACAATCACAAATGGTGGACATTATGAGCAAAATGGAAATGCAAATTTGGGGGGAAAAAAATATAGATATAATCACCCCATGTTCAGTGTTGTGGGGTTAAACAAATAAAACTTTAAAACGATCAGAATTAAACGTCTTTTTCTCCCTGTGTCCTCCTCAGTTCTCGGCGCTCTATCTGGTATCACTGGCGGCCATCCTGATCGGCTTCATCGCCTTCAACGTGGCACCCACTCCCTCTAACCAAGGTTGTAATGGTTTGGGATGTTTCATCACATTACGGGTTAAAGGTAATAAAGGCAACGCAGCGTTTTAGCCAATCACAGTGGTTGCAGGTGAGGGTGGAGTTAGATTCAGTTTTTAAACAAATCTGCTTACAAACACAGTGTTTGTACACACTGAAGTTGCCTATATTACCTTTAATTTGTGTTAATTTTGACCTACTTTTTTACAATGCACTTGGCATTATTATTATTTTGCCCTTTTCAATGTAGGATTGAAAAGCTTTGTCTAACCAGTGGTCTAGGGACCACCAGTGGTCCCTGAGAGGGTTCCAGATGGTCCCCAGCTAAGTTGGTTAACCAGATGGAAAGTTGGTTAACCAGATGTAACTCTTGAGAGCGTAAAAATTAAACCAAATGGGCCCAAATGGATTGTTTTCATGTTTACACTCTCAAGAGTTAAAATATTCATCATCTGAATTAGCGCAAGTCTACACAACTATAGAGAATGTAGAAGATTAATGGTCATTTTGATCTGTTTTGTTTCCCAAATCCAGCCTGGAATTGTGGACAAAAAAAAAAGAAAAGAAATCTTTAGTTTTGGCGTCTGTGGTGATGAAAAAAACAGTGGGCCCTGGTATCAAAAAGGTTGAAAACCACTGGTCTAATGTGCATAATAATAATCCTTGCCTCCGAAACAACAGACGACGCTCTCTCCGATGTCTCCTCGGCCGTCGGGGACGCTCCGCACCAGCGCAGCTCCGTCCCGGTCCAGGAGGCCAGGGTACAGATCACACCACCGGGGGAGTTAGAAGAGGAGGAGGAGGAGGACGGAGGGCGAACGCGGGAGAGATGGAGGGACAGAGATGACGGACAGACGCATGGATGGGAGAGAGGCGACCACGACGAAAGGAGAGGGGCGAGCGGATGGCCTCCCGAGGGTGATGAGGGAAGGACGCCGCGTTGTGCAGCGTCGGGGCGCGCCACCAGACTTTGATTGATTTTTTTTTTTTTTTTTTATTAACCACTTGGAGATTTAGACTACATTTCCAGCCCAGAGAACATGTTGGAGGGGCAAGAGAAAATGGTATGGGGGCGGCTTGATGAAGCCGCCCCCATACCATGAAGTCACACCCATGAAGTCGCACCCATACCATTTTCGGTTACATGGCCTTTTATTAGTGAAGTAAAGCATCAATAATAACATCAGTTGTTGTTGAAGTTACAACAGACACGCATGTCTGACATGCATAAAGCTAAAGGTCTGACTCAGAGAGTTTTCTGTTTTCAATGATGAAATGCTGTTGGTTTAGTGGTGCCAAAATTGTAGTTGGTAGCAGCAGTAGTGTTTCAAGTCATTTTAAATATAAGCACTTTCATTTGAAATATCTTGGGTTGTTTTGCATGGCATTGTGTTTGGGGGGGCAGACTGGGTATTTAGGGGGGCATTGCCCCCCCCATGCCCATGCCTAGATCCGCCCCTGTTTCCAGCACAGCTCAATAGACTGTTAAAAGTGTCGATGTGCCAAAATAAAATGTTGTTCTGTTGGATTTAGTTAATGTTTTGAAATTCATGCACTGGCAGGTGTGTGACAGTCACAGGTGTGTGCCAGGCACATAAGCATGGGTCCTGCCCCTTTATGCAGTTTATGACACCATAGGCTCTATTTTTGATTGTCTTAAAGTGTCAGTCAAAACTTGGAGGTGTGGCAAAGCTGTTTGGCTGTTTTGAGTGGCCAAACAGCCTTTCCACACCTCCAAGTTTTGACTTAAGACTTTTACCCCATTACAGGTAGGCCATCTACAAGCTGACAACCTGGTGTTATTGATATCTTGAGAATAATAGCCAAGTAGAACCCAAATCCTTGTAAATCCACCTTTAAAAATAACCATTTAACCCAGTAAATCTGAAATAAGGACACAATGAAGTAGGTTCTAAAATAGACCTTCAAAGTGCAAGTGAATTTTATCTTGATCGGTTCAGAGAGAAGCTCTCTCTCTCTCGCTACTTTGGAAAGAGATAGAAGAGAGACTATGTCCACAGGTATTGGTCTTCGCTCTGAATCACTTCAATTACGGCTACACAGAAATTGCCTTGCCCAACAGTCCTTTTTCCTCCGTTCACCTGCTCTGATCGCCTCCTCCCTGAGGCAACAAATAACATTCATAAGTAGCCTACTCAGTATACTTGCACATCCCCACCTTCCATTTTGGGGCGTTGGACATGCAGGTGGATTTCATCCACTGGACTGCATGGGGTATAGGTTTGCTTGTTAGGATATGTACTGTACATCAATGCACCAATCTGCATGACACATTGTATGTACCCAGGGGTGTAGTGGAGGGGGGACACATTGGGGGGATGGGGGGGCGACTTCTCACATCTAAAATATTTTTGGGGCAAAAGTAGGCCTACCATATGTTTTTGTCTTGTCATTTACTTTTATGGATACAATTAGGCATTGTAAACAACCTTTCTCAATATGCTATACTTGTTTTAATAGTGTGTCTGTGTGTGTTGCGCACGTACACACAAATGCGCATGCAAATGCAAGTGTGCATGCATGTGTCTTAAATTTTCAATATTTTACTATGTCATTAATAATAATATACCTTAGAGATGTTGTGTGGACATGGTAAAAAAAAAAAAAAAAAAAAAGTTCCCCCATTCTGTGCTTCCTAGAAATGGAGGTCTGAAAAAAATCATTAGCATGGTGAAATACATCTTGATGACATCATCAAGGTGTGTTTCACCATGTGAATGAGTTTCCTTTTTTCTGAGAGTGTACAAATGGAACCAAATGGGCCCGCTAGGGTCCATTTGGTTCACATTTGTACACTCTCAGAAAAAAAAATGAAAATGGGTGGAATTCCCCTTTAAGAGGCATCCCCCCATTTCTAAAAGTACCACTACAACACTGTATGTACCCTACCTAGAGGACAACTTAACAAGAACACAACTTTGACCTGAATTTTTCATTGCATTTCAGCTTTCATATGGCGCCATCAGGATGCTGATTTTTGTAAAACATATTTTTTCATATTACCCAGAATGTTATGCCCAAAACTCCCACAATTTGTTACACACTATCTCTACATGTGCACATGATGGATGTGTCCCATATTTCATACTCTATCCTAATTGGCTATAATTCATGTTCAAAGTTTGCAAGATTGGCCCATTTAGTACGAAAAAGCATCAAATGATGAACAAAGCATACAATTTACATAAAATCTTTAACATACTTGTTTCCCACTCTTTTCACAATGGCTTATAGCAGTGGATATTTGCAAACACACATTTTTTGGGACAAAATGCCTCAAATCATCCAAATGCCAAAGTCATAAGAAGAAATGGCACCCTTTTAACATTGGCCTATTATAGTGCCACCAGGAGGCCACAACCTGACCTGGCCTGTGCCTTGAGCCTATAGGAAAGTGTGTCACTTATTAATGACTGTTTCCCCAACCCCAAAATAAGCTTAGAATGGGGCTAATGGGTATTGTTCAAGTTCACCCATTTACATCATTCCAAAATGTATAGCAAATAAAATGGAGGTACGTAAAGAGGTGAACTTGAACAACACCCATTAGACCCATTCTAAGCTTATTTTGGGGTAGGGGAAACAGCTATCGAGGAGTGTTTTCATAAAATAACAACGGGACCACTTTTTTTAAACTGCAAATAAAAATAAGTTAATAAGTAAGTAAAAAAAAAGTCAGTCTCGGCCGCTATGTTTGGAGTCTTTGAATGGCTGTGGAGATAGGAAATAAAAATGGCCGTTGCGGCAAAGTGCCGCAAAGACCTGCGTCCTGGGGACCCATGGCCTTGTGGCAAAAAGACGCCCAATGTCTGAACGCGTTTTGGTGTTTTAGCTATTGAAAAATAGCAGATCAACAAGCTCATGTCGCGCCACCGAGTGGCGCGACATGAGCTTGTTGTTCTGCTATTTTTGAAAAATTGTGAAAATGTGTTGCAAATCTTTGAATACATTATTTCCGAAGCAAACATTTTTAACTGAAATCTTTGCTTCTGGGGGATCCCTAGAACAACATGTTTTCAGGTGTGGGTCTGCAGCCAAATATGGATAATTCTGGTGGTCCTTGGCTTGAAATATGTCAGCATCACTGACACAGGAGCACAGGTTTATCTGAAAAACTAGAATCTAGTGTCAGGAACTAGATTCTAGCATCAGAAATTCAATTCTAGCATCAGAAACTCGATTCTAGTGTCAAAAAGTAGATCCTAGCATCAGAAACTATCATTTAGTGTCAATAACTAGAATCTAGTGTCGGAAACTACTGTAGAATCTAGCATCAAAAGCTAGAATGTTGCTGCAGCTATAATCTGGTGTCAGGAACTACTGTATAATCTGGTGTCAGAAACTCGAATCGAGGGTCAGGACACAATGGGTTAAAACATGTCACGTGACCTCAAGATGCTGTGTCCAGAGGACACAGTTCGCAGTATGGTGTGCCCAGCCCTTCAGAGAAAATAAATATTATTAATAAATAGTTCTTGGGAAAAATGCACTATATTCAAAATATAAAATCCGAGTAAATAAATAATTGAAATGCATCAGTGAGTCAGTGACATCATTGTCAGTCCCCCATTCTTTTTTTGAAAAAATATGTTAAAGGGATACGTCACTGTTTTTGCAATCAAAAAAGTAAGTAAGTTTTTTAATATACTGTATATATAGGCTACAACCCTTAACATAACCACATAGCATTAATTGTAGTCCAAAAGGAAAATGAGACTACCATCTAAAATATCTGAAAATAAGATGATTGAGTTTAAACCCAGTAGGCTAATACACTATCTTGGATGCCAGAATGGGATTTTTTTTTTTTTTTTTTTTTTTTAATAGTTTAAAAAGGCAAAGAAGTTATTGGGATAAGTGGTTAAGAGGTGATGAAAATCTAGGCCTAATTGTACAAGCTGTTTTGTTACAGTGTGTAGGCCTACTTCACTTGATTTTTTTTTTTATTTATTCATTTATTGTTTTAATTGTCATTTACATTTAACAGAAGTTTCTCGGGTTGAACGTATAAATACTGTTATTTGTTATTGAAAGCATTACTATTGGAAATAAACCTTTAATATCACATTGTGATCAACTTTTTTTTTCACTTGATGCAAGTGACAACGTTCCAACGAAGGTCAACACGTTCTGCTTCTGATTTGCTTGGGGATCCAATTCACTCTGAAGTTTGTGCATCCGGTTTGTAGCGTACACGGAAATGGTACGAATGACTATTGTGTGGGGAACTGCAAATTCTCCCGGATACAGTAGGCGGGGTCTAGACCGGATCTGAGCACTAAGCAGCGAATATAGACCCATCCGTTTGCTGCGGAAAAGCCCTGCCGGTGACGCGGCCTCGTTACGATTGGCGCGGACGCCCTGGGGAACGCCCCCTCCCGGTTTTGATTGGACCAGACTCACCGAGGGAACGCCCTCCTCGCCCTCCGATTGCACCCCGCCGCCTGCCACTCGGGGCAGAGACCAGCCAATCACATCGGTTTGTCCTTCCTCGTCCAATGTGTACTTCCTCGTACGACGGCGCAGCGCGGTGACAGATACCAGATCTACAAGACGATGTCGCGTCGCCCCAGCGACGCGTTGTGGTGTTGTAGATCTTCTGCTTGCTCGTACGCATGTATCCCTCCTCCTCCCCCTTTCGGGCACTGTAGTTTCCCAATCCAACATGTCGGCCTCGGCGACTCTGCTGCTCCCCATGTGTGTCCGGGCGACCAGCGGCCTCCTGCGCTGCTGCAGCCCGGCCAACAGGCTCCTCTTGCGGACAGCGTCCACCGACAACAAGCCGCCGGAGGCCGGGACGACGGGCGGCCTGGCGCAACAGATCCTCCAGCAGAAACTCCAGCAGCAGCAGCAACAGCAGAGTCAGGTGAGAGGAGGAGGAGAAGGAGGAGGAAGCGTTGGGTTTGTGCCGCGGTGCGGGGCGGTGCTGAGCAGCGGCCGCCTCCCGCCCGCGTTGGATGTAGCCGGTGTGTTAAAACGAGCGTCCCCCGGGCTGTCTGGAAAAAGCCTGAATGAATTAACCTGGGGCTAAACGGGCCCTGACTCACTGGCATGTTGACATGCTTTGGAACAACAAGCTCACCCGGTCCGGTGTCACTCTCAATACATGGGGTTGGCTCTGGTTCTGGTTTGCTAGTTAGCCTCAGATGGAGAAGGAGTTCTGACATCTCCGTTCACTTCACGGAGACAACAAAATGGGGACAAGTAGGCAGAAACGCATTGGTCTCAGGCAACAGCCCAGCTTTAATGAACTAAAATCCCTTTGTGTTAGACCGTTTTGTAGTAACAGTACAACATAAAACATTGCAGAAGACGTTGGTTGTCACATACCAACATTTCTAAAACGGTTGTCATCTCGTTGAAAAATGCACTTACAACCCCAGCTTGTCCCTCTTTCTGAACTGGTTGCATGAACGGCGCTCGCGCGCCCGGTTTCCGACTCCTCAATGTCGCACCTCTTGAACTAGATTCCCCTGTCCTCAGAGTCAAGGCTGTTCCTTCTGTAGCACCTCTCTCTGCACACATGATGTAACCCAGCACTGTACATGTAGCGGTGGTGGTGGTGATAGACATTTGACAAGTTAGGTATGCATGCAACCGCTGTATTGGATACTATGTTATCATGTTTAAGGTGCACGCTGTCAGTTTGTGTTGGAGGTCTTTCATTAGACTACTAGTGGGTGGACCTCCTGTTTTTGAAGGTCAGGAGAGCCTTCAGTATAGCCCTGGAATCATACTGAGGGAGGGCTATAGGCCTATAGAGCAGTGGTTTTCAACCTTTTTTTCATACAAGGGCCCACTATTCATTCAGAATTTTTTGCCATGGACCACCATTTGATGATGTTTTAGTCCCACAGACCACAAAGCTAAAGATTCTTTTGCTTTTGTGCACAATTCCAGGCTGGATTTAGGAGAAAACAAAACAGTCAAACATACAGATCAAAATGTCCAATAATCTTCCACATTCTCTAGTTGTGTAGACTTGGGCTAATTCACATGATGGATATTTTAACTCTTGAGAGTGTAAACGCGAAACCAAAGGGACCCGCAAGGGTCCATTTGGTTCACGCTCTCAAAAGAGTTACATCTGGTTAACTTTCCATCATTTAGCCTGGGGACCTGGAATCCTCTGGAGCACTAGTTGAAAACCACTGATATGGAGGTGTGGATTTATACGCCTCAAAATGCTATGATGAATTGAACACGGTAGATCCTATTGTAAACACGGGGTAATGCTTTATTATGGTGGTCACAGTAACATTTTTTTTGCACTGAGGTGTGCTTGAAATGGACTGTAATTTTGTTCATGATACTTAAACACAATGAATCAGTCAGTCAGTCTGTTAGTCAATCAACCAATAAATCAATCACAAGGGATTTGACAGATTGAAATAGAAGAGGTCATATGTTTATTAACAAAACATAGACATGTTGCTTTTAAGTGCTTATGATAGACCTTCCAAGTTACTGAACATGCCTGCATCTTGTACAAAATCTATATTAGTAGATGGAGCTATGACCAATGCTGAAGCATCTTGTCCAAATGTTACAGTTTAAACTAGCATAAAAAAATATCAATACTTTTTTTTTTTAGAAAGATAATGAACAGTAAACCTCTCCTATGTTTATCCCAGAAAACTTGTTGTACACTGTATTTATTGGAAACCTGTTGGACCTTTTCTTAAAAGATTAGGATTATATTAAGTTTGGAGAAGCGTATAGGCTGAAAAATGTGTAAAAAAGGTTGAAATGTAATTTTAGTTTTAAGTGCCAATGCTGTTGTTATACCCATATATCAGTCAGCCAGTACTGTACTGTATCTGTTGGGCTTTAACCCATTGTGTCCTGATCAGATTCTAGTTTCTGCTGCTTGTCACAAATTTTCAAAAATAGCAGAACTACAAGCTCGTATCGCGCCACTCGGTGGCGCGATATGAGCTTGTAGATCTGCTATTTTTCAACAGATAAAACATCAAAACGTGTTCAGTACACAATGGCTTTAATTAAACCCCATCTTCTGTATAGAGCTGAGTAATCCTGGCCCTCTTGTGACGTGGCCCTTGCCCCAGAAATGAATTCCCCATTAATTTTCCTCAACAAATTTTCCTTAACTTTTCAAACATGATTTATATACACATACACCACAGACAAAGCCAACTCGGGTTGGGACAATCAAATCATTTCTAAAAAGAGACAAACGAAACAAAAAGTGTTGTATCCTGCCTTTTGAGTTGGAGTTTAGTCACTGCCCAATGCCAGTCCCATAGAGTAATAAAATAACAGAGACCGGACTGGAGCGATAGCCCCGCCCCCTTGTTGTTCATTTCAATACAAGTTGCTCATTGGCGCTTTGAAGCACCCGGAAGACCGCCGGAAGTGCGCCTATTTCTGCATTTGGGCACCAAAATTTGGTGCCCAAATGCGGAAGTATTTCTCCATGAACGCGCCCGACGCAAGGGATTATGGGAACCATGAACGAGCGCCGTCGCGCACGAGCAAAGGAAAAAAACATCAAAAAGCATCAAAAAACAAGCTTGTGGGTTTGCATTGAGCTTATTATCTGTCATATAATACATCCGTTGTGTTTTGAGAGGTAGTATATGACGTGAGGACCGCTGGTTTATTCAGAAAACAACTTAAACACAAACTGCCCTGTCCGCGTGCACAAAGCAAACGAGCGTGCGTGCTCTCCGGCGTTCGTGCATGAATTCCACCCGCCTGCAGTACCAAACTTGGCCACCAGGGATCGTTGCTTCAAGCCTGGAGCCACTATCTGGGGCCGTGGCCAGTCCAAATTGCTTAGCAACTGCTGCTATGCAGTTTTTCCTGGTCAAGCTTTCCTCTTCTAACGTGCCTATTGGACAGGGACTTAGTGAAGGAGGACTGATTGCTCCACATGTGCAGGTTGGTGGCTTGCAAGGTTTCCTCCGCTATTAGTGTAATGAGTTCTATGTAAATTACAATTTACCGTACTTTCCGCCTTATAAGCCGCGACTTTTTTCCCGTGCTTTGGACCCTGCGGCTTATTCAGCGGTGCGGCCAATGTATGGATGTTTACGGCTATCAAACACTATAGGGCGTTCTAAGTCTAAATGCACGGTATGCACCCCAACTTTAAGCCGGCCCGAGCAGGAAATGTAGGGGGACAGGGCACAGGCAGTTCGCTAAGACAGACACTACTAAATGCATCATGGAAAGCAAACGAAGAAGTGCATATAACGCAGCTAAAGTCAGTCGAGCTGGTTGAAAAATAAGGAAATCGATCTGCTGTACGTAGCCTTGGGATCCATGAATCAATGGTTAGACGGCGGACCAACGCGAGGAACGCCAGCGCGGCGGAGACACCAGCTCCTCGGAACGCCAGTGCGGCGGAGACACCAGCTCCTCGGAACGCCAGCGTGCGGAGCCGCGGACCACCAGCGCGAGCAACATGCTGAAAGCAACTTTTTCTAATTTTGCTCCTACTGTAGGCCACCATAATATTGAACGCCCTACCAAATGGGCATGAAAACACGCAAATCTCTCGACTCCTTCAAAACCTCTTAACCTATTTCGACGTGACACTATATATTCTGCAAAACGTTCGCTCTGAAAGGACGTATAATATTCAAAGATTTGTACTGAATGGGTTAAGGCACTTAAGATGGGCTGCAATTAGAAACTGGCCTCTGTAAAATATGTTAATTTCTCTTTCCCTCTTTTATAAATCTTTACCATTGTTTTCTTATTCCAAACTGTACATGCAGATGTTGTACGTCGTAAACCTGAGTGATCTTAATCGTTTTTTCTTCACTGCTATTGTCGTATTAAATGCATGGGACCCGAATGGAAATAATACCTCAAGATCTTTCTTCTGTACTCCCTTTGGTCCAATGCTGTGTGCCTCTATACTCTTTACTGTTCTGAACATTGTCAAATAATATAATCAATCAATCAATCAATCAACTCCAATGTCACTGACCACCAGCTCGTATTCAACCATGTCTGAAACCTGACTAGCTGGGTGACTTAACTCTTACAGATTTGACTGGGGGTGCTCTCTTGGAGATATGCCATACATGTATTCCACATTGTAAGAGCAATAGCACAGGATTTATCTGAATGTCATTCTAATTGTTAGCTCTCAGTGGTTTTTCACCTCCCCGAATAACTTTAGGGTGGCCTAGGACTAGGGTCTAGTGTTCATATCCATTTGAACGTTGTGCACTTGCAGAAAAACCAAACACAAACAAAATAGGAAGGAAGTACTGTATTCACGTGTTTGCGATCCTTGTTTTGCTGCAGTGTTTATCTGTCGATTCACATTTACATAGGAAAAGCGCTCCAGACAAGACTGTTTCTTATGGAGACGTGACATGGTTTGAGTTCTTACTCTTTAAGAGTAACGGTGTGATGTTGACATACGGAGGTGACTGCGTGCCATACACTGTGTGGCCTGCATAGCTCCTCTCACGCCTACAAAACAAATCTATCATAGTTGACCCCATTATTATTGAACCGTTTTTTGTTTTTTTTTTTTTTTCTAGAGGGAGGTGAAATAATTTTGCAACCACGACCACTGGTCCCAACTGCTTCAACTGCAGTCACGACCGCTGGGGGGGGGCAACTGATTGTTATTTGCTAACCTCGGGAATAATTTTGCCGCTCATTTTGACCCGTAGCCACCGGTTGCGACTATTGGGCCAGCGCGGTAAGCTTGCATTGTAGGGCGGTAACAATATAGTAACGATCAAAATATTGTTTTTAATTTAAAATTGAAGTATATAGTCATATAAACAGAAAAAAAAGTCAAAATATCTTTTGACTTACATGTATATCGTATTGTATTGATTTGGTATGGAATCCTTAACAATACCAATGAGTTATTGCATTGTATTACGCAATTTTAAGATGACATGCATCGTGTTTTAATACAATGTCTACCTATATGCCAGGTCACTGTTTTTACTCATCAATATAAGGGATAACCCCCGACGAACTAGGGATGTCCTGATTCTGTATGGGTATCGGGGGAAAGTATCGGATCGGCCCTTTGTCATATCGGTTCATATCGGTATCGGCAATACTGTATCGGTACCAGAAATCATCAGTATTGGCCGTAATTTGTTATCATCAGATTATTCTGTATTGGTTAATATACCAGTATAACCAGAGATCCGACACAGTGGTAAGGGTTTGACACTATGGCAGGTAAATAAATGTTGTGGAATTTGCTTTGGAGTTGCCCATTTGACTGAGGAGTGCTATTCTAGTCTGCTATATCATTCTGCTATTTTCTTAATGCATTTGCAAAATGCATCTGATCGGGAAAGATTATCAGGAATGATCGGGATTGTATCATGAGCAAAAAAAAAAAAAAAGTGATCAGAATGGGAAATATCGGGATCGGCAGATACTCAAACTCAAATGATCGGGATTGGATCGGAAGAAAAAAAAATGTGATCGGGACAACCCTTGTAATAACTGACCGAGGCGCAGCCTAAAATGCTGCTTTTATTTACCTGCAGTTGTGTAGGCTATGTCCGAGCGGTCCGTTGCTGTGATCATTCATTCTAGCCGTGTAATAAATCCATCATGCATTTCCATTAAAAAAAAAACGCAGTATCCACATTTCACACATTTAATTTATTTGTTAAATAGTTAGTAGAATGTAATTATTTCGCCAGTATGACCCAATAACGTCCATGTATCATATCGTCAACTATGTGTCATGATACGTGTTGAATCGCTGTCAAAATGCATCGTTACACCCCTTATTGCAGGGGTTTTCAACAGGTGGTCAGGGACCACCAGTGGTCCTTGAGAGGGTTCCAGGTGGTCCCCAGGCTAAATGATGGAAAGTTGGTTAACCAGATCTAACTCTTGAGAATGTAAAAATGAAACCAAATGGACCCTTGCGGGTCCATTTGGTTTCATTTTCACACTCTCAAGAGTTAAAATGTCCATCATATGAAGCACTATTTAATTAAGAAGTCTACACTGTTTTGTTTGCAAAATCCAGCCTGGAATTGTGAACAAAACCAAAAATAATTCTTTAGTTTTATGTCTTTGGGGGTAAAATGTCATCAAATGGTGGTCCTCCGTGGCTCAAAGTCTGAATAAATGGTGGTCCCTGGTGTCAAAAAAGGTTGAAAACCTCTGCCTTATTGCATTACAATTAGTTTCCCTGGAAACGAAACCTGGAGAGTCACAAAAGTGTGTGTGTGTGTGTGTGCGTGTGCGTGTGCGTGTGCGTGTGCGTGTGCGTGTGCGTGTGCGTGCGTGCGTGCGTGCGTGTGTGTGTGTGTGTGTGTGTGTGTCACAGGGTCCCCCTCCAGATGAGTCTCAGGGGGGGTCTACGGGGGGAGAAGGAGGGGAGCAGAAACAGAAGGAGAACACTGCCTACGCTAAGAAGATTCTACTACGGCTAACAGGCCTCATGGGACTAGGAGGAACCGTGGGCATGGTCTACATATTTGGTTGGTACATTCTTTTTTTTTTTCTTCCTTTTCTTCAAAACATGTGTTTCTATGCCAGTGGCAGGGGCGGATTGGCCATCCGGAGTACAGGGAGTTTTCCCGGTGGCCTGCGCCACCTAGTGGCCTGCTGGACAAGATCCAAAATGCACTAGCGGCACTTCCAAAATGCACTAGAATGTGCTAGATGCTCACCTGGAACATACAGATCAAAATGACCATTAATCTTCTACATTCTCTAGTTGTGTATACTAAGTTGGGCTAATTCACATGGTGAATATTTTAACTCTTGAGGGTGTAAAAATGAAACCAAATGGACCCGCAAGGGTCCATTTGGTTTCATTTTGTCTACCACCTGTTGTTGCTTAGCTGTGATTGGACAACCGGTGCATTGGCTCCTGCCCCCCACCTGAAAACCTGTTGTTCCAAGGAACCCCCTCTGAAGCAATGATTTGCACCACATCGTCGTGATTTCTCCAAAAACCACTAGATGTCATCAGAGTCCTGGCACATGAAGGCCAAAACCTTAATCAACATTCATTAAAATATTTCCTATTTGAAAAAAAAAAAAAAAAAACAATACTTAATAGCTTGGTTTATATTGTTTTATTGTAAAGAAAACATGACCATGAAACCAGGTGCATACATTTAACACTGGATTTTTTTTTATTTTTTTTTTCACTTCACAAAGCTGCGATTAGTGTGTGCTTTTCACTGCACTGAGCTGTGAGTCAACAATTCTGCCTGTGGTCCGTGTAGACGACATGTTAAAGAAGGGGTCAGGGACAACCTCCCATAACTTCTGTGTTTAGTAAAAGAGCAGGGGCTGTAACCCCTTTTTTTGTCCGTGTGTGCACATGCCTCTAGACCAGGGGTTTTCAACCTTTTTGACTCCAGGGACCACCATTTATTCAGCATTTGAGCCACGCACCACCATTTGATTACATTTTCACACCAAAGACCTAAAATTAAGGAATTCTTTTGGTTTTGTCCACAATTCCAGGCTGTATTTTGCCAACAAAACAGTGTAAACTTCTTAATTAAGTGGTGCTAATTCAGATGATGAATATTTTAACTCTTGAGAGTGTAAAAATGAAACCAAATGGACCCGCAAGAGTTACATCTGGTTAACCAACTTTCCATCATTTAGCCTGGGGACCACCTGGAACCTTCTCAGGGACCACTGGTGGTCCCCGGACCACCTGTTGAAAACCCCTGCCCTGGACTGAAAGGCAGAGAGCGGAGTGGTGATATACTGCCGAGGCAACAGTATGACAGTGTCACGTGCTAAACGCGGCTGATCTACAAGATTGTGAATACATCAGAGCACGACGACTCGAGGCTCATGACGGATCGCAGGAGGTGCCACGCTCGTTTACTCTGAGCTGAACTGGACGGATCCAATATGGATAACACTTGCTGTTTTAATTGCCTCCATGACTGGCTAGACGGCGTGGCGTTTAGTTGGCTTGTTTGGTTATTTATTTAAGATTACTCTCCTTCACAAATACCCCTTCTGTTTTTGGTGTTGTCACAATTCTGTCTCGTCATAGCGCACTATTTCTAAAGTAATATCCATAATCCATTCACTTTCGCGCTTTCCGCTGGCAACAACTAATCATCGGCTTGCAGGGCTGTAGAGTATAGTATAGAGGGAGTTGCACAAACTCTGTTCACTTAATAGGGCCAGTCTAATGGCCCTATTATACAGTAGACTTCTATTGAGAATGGATCACCCTCATTGAAAACGACGTATTTCCGACTCCAGTTTGTCCCTATTCAGGCTGCATTGAACAGCGCTCGTGCGCTCAATTTTCTGACCCCTCAATGTTGCAACTCTTCTACTAGAGTGCGGGCCTGCACAGCTAGCTGTGCATACAGCGGCATCCCGCTTGAAGTGGCACTTCTCTTCACAATAATGTCGTGTTTACGATTAAACAACACATTTAAACAACTGTACGATGGGGAAGAAATTACGATCACATCAGATCGATCCAAATATCTTACTCAAAACAGAAATGTCAATCTTCAAGTCTTAGAAAACGAAAGGAACGCCTGCACAGTGTTTCTATGCTCCAAAAAACACACTTTTATTTAATTCAGGCAACAACGCACTGCAACGTTTCGACCCTAAGGTCTTCGCCAGGCAAATATTGACAGACAAGGAAGATGTTTTATAGTTTTATAGTATACCACTAATCAGTGGTAAAATGCAGCACCTGGGAATCAAAACTGGGCAAAAAACAAACTCTTATTTACACAACACTTAAAAAATACATACAAGATCTATAATAGAATGCACATTAACCCATTAAGGACGGGAATCCATATTTGTTGAGTTTAGCGTGACAGGATTAAGTATTTAGGCCTATCACATTTACCCTGAGGCACTTTCTATTTGCAACTGTAGGTTACCGCAGTGGGCAGCAAGTTGCTGCCCAAGTTGCTGGAATTGAATAGGGAGCGCATTAGCTTCCTTGATGTACCATTCTACAAAAGGGATAATATTAGCAGAAAAAGCATCATTTATACAAAGACTAATAAATTAATCATGAGTAAACTAAGATTGTAACAGTAGAATATCTATATAATGAAACTATACACTGTATACTATACTGTATCACACCTGGGCATTATGTGGTCGGCGGCCAAATGCTTTGCCTGACTCTGTTCGTCCCATGAAAGGGTACTTGGAAAATACAACAAGCGATACAATACCTTCATTCACATACACACAAGTATATGGTTTCCTACCACAAACCTCTTTACTATTTACTAATATCACTTCTTCATAACATAATGCTCTTACTAGAGTGTCAAGTCAATGCCATTTACTGCTTTTATAGACATTAAACTAATATGACACAGGATTTAGTTCTGCCTTGAGGCTTGGCCCTCCACAATATTTTCTGTATCTCATTTGGGCCCTTGGGGAAAAATAATTGCTCACCACTGCACTATATGGTGCTATGTTTACATAAAATGCTACGTAAAGTCTACACAGTTCTGCGTCCATTGAGAAGTGGAGATGGGTGGGACTAATGTGGTGAACAGTTTTTCTTTATCACATTGAGCTTATCTCACAAGTGTTGCAATCGTAGTAGCCCTGGTGTCCCACTGTCTCTGTTCGGCCCATGTCGTTGAAGGCAAACCAGGCTCCCAATTGACCAATAATAATAATTGTTATTATGCTTAATTTACACTGGATGTGATGCAAAAAAGTAATAGTTAAACAAGGGTGGCGTTGGAGAATTCTGGCTGGTTCAAGACAAGCAAGGCGTGGCTTATGGTGTTTTGAGGTGCCCATGGAAAAAAAAGAACACTGGGTGGCCAAGGCCTTGAATGCCACCATTTCTGTCACTCCTTAGGGAAGGGCGGTGGACATTTCACTAACCTGCCTGTTTGGCACCATAACATTGAAAATGGGCAAACTGTTTCGTTTTAAGATGCCTATTTCATGGCGAGCTTCTTAACCCAACGACTGAGGCAGATTCTAGAAAATAAAAACATCGTCTGAATCCTAAAAGTTTTCTGAAATAACCGTAGTCGTTATGACAGTCGTCTCAACCTTAGTTCATGTCAAGAATGATCTAAATAGCAGATCTACAAGCGTGAAAGGTCGCAATACGTGCTTGTTGTAATTGCGAACGCATTGAGCAAGATTACTATGTAAGCCAGGCAGAAATGTCTGTTCAGGTGTGCGTCACACTACATATTTGGGCATATGGGAAGCGTGCAAGTAAGACGTGCAGCGCTTTACTTGTACTTACTGTATGCTGTGCTGTGCATGTCTGTACAGGTGGACAGACACAGGGCTTGACACTAACACTTGCCCGCTTGCCCGGGGCAAGTAAAAAAAAATGGTGGGGCAAGTGAAGACTGCTACCTGGTTGCCCGATCGGGCAAGTGTGCAACATAGTGCACTATAACACAACACAAGATATATTTGTCTCTCTGCCTCTGTGTCTTTCCCTGCTTTCTAGCTATCCACAATTCCAGGCTGGATTTGGGAAACAAAACAGGCAAATTAACATACACATCAAAATGACCATTAATCTACTACATTCTCTAGTTGTGTAGACGTGGGCTAATTAAGATGAAAATGAAACCAAATGGACCCGTAAGGGTCCATTTGGTTTCATTTTTACGTTCTCAAGAGTTACATCTGCAAAATTTACAATATATTTTTGGGGGGCAAGTGACCATGAGCTGAGGGCAAGTAGAACCTGACTTGCACTTGCCCGATGGGCAAGTGCCTCCGAGACCTTAGTGTCAACCCCTGAGACATGTGGACATAGACCAGTCACAGAGCAGTGCACACTGCCATCTCCATTTAGTACACATACAACCACCAGAACACATCTAAAAGTTGACCAGTAGATGGCAGTACAGCACTTATTAATGCAGGGCTGGGCAATTATTTTTCCCAAGGGGCCAAATGAGATGCATGAAATATTGTGGAGGGCCAAGACTAACCATTTTGACACCAGGGCCCTCTATTTATTCACAATTTGAGCCACAGAGGACGACCATTTGATGACATTTTAGCTCCACAGACTCCAAAACTAAAGATTTCTTTTGCTTTTTATCCACAATTCTAGGCTGGATTTCACAAACAAACCAGTCAACATACAGATCAAAATGACCACTAATTCTTTTACATTCTCCGATTGTGTAGACTTTGGGCTAATTCAGATGATGAATATACTAACTCTTGAGGGTGTAAACATGAAACCAAATGGACCCGCAAGGGTCCATTTGGTTTCATGTTTACGCTCTCAAAGAGTTACATCTGGTTAGCCAACTTTCCATATTTAACTTGGAACTCTCTCAAGGACCTCTGGTGGTCCCCGGACCACTGGTTGAAAGCCATGGTACCCTTTCACAGGCCGGTCAGAGTCAGCCAAAGGGCCTGCATCTTCTGATCTCTCTTAGTGTTAAAGTAATCCTTGGTTAACAAGACAAAAATGTGCCTAGGGTCAACTGTAAAACATTACACTTACCCTATATAACTAAAATAATATTAATAATAAAATAACACCTTAAATAATGTATTTCTTTCATACACAACTCAATTGGAGCTGCTCCTGTCACTGGTTGATTGATTTCATATGTCCATGTGTGTTCAATTCCCTATGGAATGCAGGTGGTAATAAATCAGATGTAGAATATTACTTTGATGCTCATATTGTCATGAAGTTTTTTTTTGTTTTTTTTTTTTTTTAGCATATGAATTCCATACATTCCACAAAGCTAGACCATATCGTCATCAACACCATCAATTTAATCATGATTAATTACCACTCAAACTATGTCCAAAAATATGCCATGCTGTAAATGCTGTTAAATGTTCAAATGCTGTTTTTTCCTGTACAGCATTTGAACATTAAAAAAAAAAGAGAAATGATCTGAGGGGAAAAAATGGATCAAAAAAGGTGATGCTTGCAGATCCCTGGAGCTGTACTCTATGGCTTTGGTTACAGGGAGACACACAGCTACAGTATATATGTAAAACTGTGCTCTAACTTTTATTGTGTGTTAAGTCAGTGTGCAACATGCATCAATTGCATTAAAGGTTTTAATCGGATTGATTAACAAAATGAATTAATGCCATTAACTTGTTATTTTCAATAGCCTTAGTTTATTTTAGTTCTACAGGGCAAGTGTATTTTTTCGCATGTGTATTATATTATCCAGGGATCGTTTTACATAGTTGCTCCAGCATACCTTGAAATAATGCTCACTATGGATTAAAAAAAAAACATCAAATAAGCAAACGATTAAAAACATAAAATAAGAGCTTTTTATGAACTGATCTTTACGATCTGTCTCGTCTGCCTGTGTCTGTGTGCCTCCCTTCTTAATGCAATCAAAAAGGAATAGAATAATTGCCAAACAAAAGCATGTACAGTATATAAATCCAGGCTGAACTGATGCCTCTCTGTTGTTTCTCTTCTAGGTAGTAATTCAGTGGATGAACAAGGAAACACGGTACGTACCACCTACCATCCTACTGACACGCATTTGTCTGTCTCTGTCTGTACCAGGGGGTCAAACCCTGAAGGTCATTACAATTAAGTAGTGCAGTAGTTCTACGTCTCTCTTACCATTATCAAATAATAGTTGTGACCGGTGCCATTGAAGTTGATCTACGTCACTCGTTTGATACGATCCCGATGCTAGAGGCAGCAAGCAGCGATCGCCTCCTCTGCCAGCTGAGGGACCCAAATAAGAGATCCTGTGTGTGCCAATCTAACTTTGAAACCAAATGAAACCAAATGGACCCTTGCGGGTCCATTTGGTTTCTCAAGAGTTAAAATATTCACCATGCGAATTAGCCCAAGTCTACACAACTAGAAGATTAATGATCATGGACAAGAGCAAAAGAAATCTTTAGTTTTGGGGTCTGTGAGGCTAAAATGTCCTATCTCTGATTGGTTCAGAAACCCTCTGTCCCAGATAATCGGGTGTGATGTGATCCATAATAATAATAATAATAAACACCATTTCCGGTTTACTGCACCTTTTTTAAAATAAAAAGTTATTTACATTGTGACAACGAGCCGTTTAACCCCTACTTCTCAATATTTAAAGGGCGAGTTAAATTCAAGTTTTTAATTTTTCTGTGTGTTTGGTGATCACATGTGTTTTCTATCCCCACAAATGACCACGTTTGAACAATCAGACGCAACAATCAGTTGCATCCGTACCTAAAACGGCTCTTATTTGCGCTGTTCTCGTTGAAAACGATGTATTTCCAACTCCAGTTAGGTCACATAGAGGCTCTGCATGTTCTCGTGATGAACCACGTTTGTTGGCTGGAATGAGGTCTCCGGGCCCTGATACACCTAGCAATGTTTTGATCAACATCAACAAGCAACGTCAACTATCAACATTGACCGTTTCACCTTTCTATAGAAAATGATCAACTCCTGGTTGTTCAGAAAAGTCAGATCTTTAGCGCCCGCTACTGGGCAACATTTCAGAATCCTCCAATCACAGCCCTCCTTGGCGTCACCTGATCCTTTCTCCTAGACTCCCACAGATAAACTTTTCTGAAACCATGGCGGCTGCTGCTGCTTCACTGCTGTGGACAAAAACAAGGATTCTGTAACTTTTATTCCACTAAATGAACATTTTGAGTTGGTTGGCAGCTGGGTGAAAATGATTCAATGCAAACTAAGATTTTTTTTTTTGATATTGTACAAATGGAACCAAATGGACCCTAGCGGGTCCATTTGGTTCCATTTGTACACTCTCAGGAAAAAAATGAAAATGGGTGGAATTCCCCTTCTAATGTTGCCTGTTGCCATGTGTCTAATCATGTTGCCTCGTTGATGTTGACATTGCTCGTTGATATTGATCAAAATATTGCTAGTGTATCAGGGCTTTTACAGCAAGAAGGAAGTGACAGGAAGGAGCACGGAACTTCTCCAGACAAATCACCCCAACAAACACTACCTGCATCGCTTCGTCAACCTGTCTAGTTTGCCTTGACTGTTACATGTTTCCTTTTTTATGTTATGTTATCTCTCTCTTAACCTCATTGTTGACTTGTCTCTTGTTTCTCCTTTCCTTGCAGATCCCAGATGAGTTTGACAGTGGTAAGTAGTTTGTGCATGTTCAATCTCTGTCTCTCTCTCTCCCTCTCCCTGTCTTTGTCTCTGTCTCTCTCTCTCTCGCCCTCTCTCTCTCTGTTGTTTTTATTCGGTTTTGGTCACCTGAATAGTTTTAGTGTTGGTGTAGTTTTTTTTGACGACTAAACACAAGATTTTGGTAGAACGTGTTTTGGCGGCCTTGATTTGAAAAGATGTTCTCTTTTCAGCATGCAACTAGGAGTAAAAAGACTTTTTTTTAACTTGTATCACATGCTGTATATGTTGTCCACTAGTCTCTTGCTAATTTCGGTTGAGTTTTTCTCACTTGCGTGAGTATCACAACCATCGCGATTTGCTAACTGCAGTGGTTTCTAATCTAAGTTCAATTTGAAGAACAATTAATGCTTAAGTCTACACCTAGGACTATGGTTTGTGTGTTCCTGGAAGACATCAGGCACTGAGAGGTCTCTAGGACTGCTGTTAGAGGACTGCAGTAGGACTGGAAATATTGGCTAAAATGACAGAAGAATTATATATATACAGTATATTGTATACTGTGTGTGTGTGTGTGTGCGTGTGCGTGTGCGTGTGTGTGTGCGGCGTGCATGCATCCGTCCTCGTCCACATTAGGCCACACTCTGGTGAATCTGAAAGAAACAGAACCGGTTCTAGATCTTTTTTTCTCTTTTGTTATACTCACAACAGACCTGTATGTATGATATGCACCGTTAAATGATTATAGTTTCAAGAGCAAAACATATCGTCACCTTCTTAAAATAATCGCATAAGTCATTTTTTCCAGGTTTTTCAGGAAACACAAAAAACTCCCCCCAAAAATTTTTGGGGGAGTTTTTTGTGTTTCCTGAAAAACCTGGAAAAATGACTTATGCGATTATTTTAAGAAGGTGACGATATAGGCTTGTATTAGCTTTAGCTTTAATTCATGTTACTTTGACTTTTATTAGGATAGCAGCCTAATCAGCAGCTACCTAATCAAATTCATGATCCAATGAATTGATCAATCGTTGAAATAATAGGCCGGTATATCGATAATGACAATAATCGTTAGTTAGGATTAGGTGATAATTTTTTTTTCTTCTTTTTTTTTTTTATCGCCAATCGCCGGGGAGAAAATCGCTGTGTGTGTGTGTGTGTGTGTGTGTGTGTGTGTGTGTGTGTGTGTGTGTGTGTGTGTGTGTGTGTGTGTGTGTGTGTGTGTGTGTGTGTGTGTGTGTGTGTGTGTGTGTGTGTGTGTGTGTGTGTGTGTGTGTGTGACACACACGCATGGAACTAACTCTTGCGCTCCACACACTAACGTTGGGTTGACTTGTACATTTGTGAATAACAACATATTTGTTTTGTCACCCAACCCTAGTTGCAGCTGCCCTACACCTGAACACCTTATGTTGTTCTAAGCATTAATGTTGTACATTAGCTCTTGAAAAAGTAGCAGACCTCCAAGCTCATGTTTCAAAATGCAGAATAAATCTTTGAATGTTTTGTCACAGCAAATGTTTTTAACATAGTATTTTGTTTCTGGGGAGGTCCCTGGAACTAAATGTTTTAATTGGGGTCGGGTTGGTGCCATGTACAGATGATTTTGGCATGCTTGAGATTTTTAAACAAAACATGCTTTCGGGGTCAAGTACCGCCAAAAAAGTAGACATTGCGCAGAAAGTCCCATTTCACAGAATGTATTAAAAATAATAGTATTTAGAATTGGCCAATGTACATGGGCTGTAGGTTTTCCAATGACCACATTAGTGGTCAATGTGTTTTAGTAATAATAATCTAATTCTACATTGTGATTAATTATATTATGGCGGATTTCGTCGGCGAAACCAACCAAACCGTTTAAGGTCAGAGAGTGTTGGGGGGTGTGATTACTGTTCATGGAAGCCGTAGAGAATGGCAGCATCAAATAATGCTAGTTTCCGTGAGACACAAGTCAGGTGAAATGTGAATATGACTGACATATTACCATAGGGAAATGCACCTCTTATGGCGATAGACCGTAATGGCAGTGTCCGATTAACAAAATGGAATCATCTGAATGCAGGGCAGATTTATATTAACTCTCTCAGTGCCAGCCCTTTTTCATATTTTTGGAGGTCGCCAGTGCCAGCGATTTTCATCTAAAAGTCATATTTCATATTTCGGTCCATGTTTCCCGACGGACAAGTTAGTGGACGGACACACACTTTTGGTTCCGGGTTAGTCCGTCCCTTGTTATGGTCTAGCAATGGTCGCTGCGGTCGCTGCTAGCTGCTGTTAGCATGGGGATCGTATTAAACCGGCGCCGGTAAGTAACGTCACGTACAGTAGCGTTAACGTCAGCGGCATCAGTTGTTACTGTAAATCATAATGATAACGGGTGACGTAGATTCATTTCCACGGCACGAAAACTGTTAATTGGATGGTAAAAGCCGGAAACCGCGGTGTGCTGATCCTACTAAATCGGGGTATTAAAATTTTGAAAAAACGCACAACCTTATTCTGCATAGGAACTAGTATAGTGTTGCACATTGTGAAATAGCAGACCTGTTTTTTGTGTGGTTGCTCCCTAACTTCCAGAAGTCATAAAGCTGTGCCGTGTTTTACAGCTCTGACCATTTAATGGAATGTCCTGTTTGTCTGATGGTGATTTACGACACTACATGGGTTTGATTGGGGAGCAATCTATGCTGCCAACGAGGTGTCATCAATCAATACCAGCTGAGAACATTAGTCCAGCTGAATCAGAAAATATCCTTGCATGTGGCGAATCGATGGAACATTCCAAGTGATTGACTACATCAGTGATGTTGATGTCTTGGTATGCCGCTTTCAAATGTGGGGAATCAACTCTGCAGTCAATATGACAGTGTTTCCGGAAGCGGCGTCCCGGGACCCCCCCCCAAGCATCCCTGAGGGAGTTCCAGGGGGTCCCTAGCCAAATTATACTTTAGAACCAAATGGACCCAGGGCTTGACACTAACACTTGCCCGCTTGCCCGGGGCAATTAAAAAAATGGTGGGGCAAGTGAAGACTGCTACCTGGTTGCCCGATCGGGCAAGTGTGCAAAATAGTGCACTATAACACAACACAAGATACATTTGTCTTGAAGGCAGTCATTGCGCTCTACCTCTGTGTCTTTCACTGCTTTTTAGCTATCCACAATTCCAGGCTGGATTTGGGAAACAAAACAGGCAAATTAACATCAAAATGACCATTAATCTTCTACAGTGTAGACCTGAGCTAATTAAGATGATGAATTTTAACTCTTGAGAGCGTAAAAATGAAACCAAATGGACCCGCAAGGGTCCATTTGGTTTCATTTTTACGTTCTCAAGAGTTACATCTGGTTAACCAACTTAACTGGGGACCACCTGGAACGGTGAGTGGAACCTGGGGGGCAAGTGACCATGACCTGAGGGCAAGTAGAACCTGACTTGCACTTGCCCGATGGGCAAGTGCCTCGAAGACCTTAGTGTCAACCCCTGGGACCCTTATTGATCTATAACTTGAGAGTGTACACATGGAACTGTACTATATGGACATACCGTACTGTACTGTATGGACATTGACATCCCTGCAAGCAAGCCAGAACGGGGCCATCAAGGGGCCATTTCGGGCTGGTCTTTGGCCCCCTTTGGGCTTCCCGTACAGGGCCCATAGGGGTCGTGCTCATTGGCAAAGCGCTGGGCCCTAACTGTTGGCCCCGCAGGGGCTGCCCAAACTTGGCCCTAACAACCCACACTGGCCCAGCACAGGCCACACGGGGCCCTGAATGGGCAGCCCTCACTTCGCCCTCAGAAAGCCCCATTAACTGCCCAAACTAGGCCCTCACTATGCCCACAGTGGTTTATCAGTTAATTTCCTATACATGGGTGCCTGTGTTGGTCCTCAATATGGCCGCTAAAGAACTACAAATGAGCCACGAATTGCATCATTAAATCTGTTTACACCAACTGACTGAACTAAAAATTGAAGTACACCAATTAAAATGCAAGTTGTCACTGCATAACCATGATCTGTACTGTGAAAAAAATGCGGGTTCTGCTGCTGCGAAGGATATCCAGGTTAAGACAACCTCACTGTTCACTTTGTTTCAACTCGGATATTCAAGTTGATTAATTTGACACAACTACAATATTCTAGTCTTCTCAAATTTGTTTTGCAAGTTATCAAATTGATTGAACTTGTAATAACCTGTTGTTTCACCTTAATACGTTGAGTTAGATCAAAGCATTATTTTACTTAATTAATGTAATATAACTTTCCTTTCTTAGTTGAACAAACATACATTTCTGCATTATTATAACTAACAGCTTCAGGTTATCCTTGTACACAACTTGCCGTTTCAAATCTAACAATAAATCACTTAATTATTGCATTGTGCTCAAATATATAGTTTATTTGTACGACCTGAAAAATATTAAATAAAAAAATAATTAAAATCTAATAACTAATATCTAAACAATATTGAGCCAATACATAAAAAGTACACTCATTTTTTTTATGAATAGTAGTAATACAATTGAAGTTAAACCACTAAAAAATCTGTTTTGTTACCCTTAAGATAAGTAAAATTGACCAAGAAACAATTATGGCTTTCAAACAACAGGAAACACCAGCACAATTTCACATGGTTTATTACCTCTGAATTTCTGGGGATTCAAATGACAAAGGTAGGCAACAGCCATAAACGGTTGGAAAACCAACTATAGGAAAACCAACAACTATTTTGTTATTAGCAACCACTTTGAAGTGGTTCTTTAACAGACAAAAAGATAGAAAGTGACAATCCACAGACCATGGTCTGATTACCATTCTATATAAAAAAAAACTGAGTTGCCAAGAACTGAGACACAAAGGGCTCAAATTTTGTTACCATCTAAACCCATCTTTTTTTCTTTCTTTTTTTACTATTTTGAAAAACTTTTGGGGACAGTTCAACGTGCCAATCTATTGACACATTGTGAGCTTGTAGACTGGCCATTAACTATTGAAAAATGTTTTTTAATAGTTTAAAAAGGCAAAGAAGTTAAGGGATAAGGGGTTTAGCGGTAACAAAAATGGAGCCCTAAATATACATTTAACAACAAAACATTGCAACATGTAAACTTTTATCCATTTGGATAAGCAAAATTCACCATTTTACCTCAACACTATGTATATGAAATATGAATATTTAAATGATTTAACCATTTTGACAAGTAAAAGCATAATTCACCATTTTAAGTTGACACTGTACGTCTATGAAATATAAAGCAGCATTTATATCCAAGTGCAAGCAGTATCGAAGTGCAAATGGAGATACAACTGACTTGTCAACTTTGGGGGAGGATCAGCACTTTGCATGTCTTTTATCATCCGGCTCAAACAGCCTGACAGTGCTGCAGGTTTGACTCCCAATCCAGATGGGGATGCCACGTGTCTTACCCAGTGTCTCCCCTCTGTCAGTCTACTTTCAACCCATCAATGAAGGCAGGAAAAGAAAAAAGAAAGCAAAACGACAGACTGCCTTGGAAAAATTGCCAGGACTTAGGCTGTATCCATAGCTTCATCTTGAGATTCAGGACCTTTCGGGTTAGCTTGCCAGAATCCAACTCCAAGAAGAGTTTATGATTAAATCTGAACGTGTACCTTAACTCCTTCAGGTAACTGAGGTTGAGTGTATAGCATAAGCCGACGAGGACACAGCAGGCCCTAGCTATTGTCCCAAGGCCTTTGATCACTTCTACTCCCTCCAGAACAACGGCGATGTCTGAGCTGGAACTGGTCATAGAAGTACACACAGTGATTGCAACTGTGAGCCACTCCCGTATCTCCTCCAAGTTGTCAGTGTCCTGCAACATGAAATTGTCATAGTTTAATATGTGACAGTCATGCCACGACAACGGATAACAGTGTGATGCCACAGTGATGTCACCAAGCATAAAAGGCATACCCTGAGGATTGAGAACCAGAGAGAGAGTAATTCCAGACACATCATCAAGAGCTAGTAGCATTGAGCAATAAGACATTCTCAATCACAAGGTTATAGACAACCTTGGCTTATAGAGTCTACTACCAAAACGGCAGGTAGGGCATTTGACATTTTGGGGTAAAACCTTCCATTACCTACATACTGTAAGCTATAACTGCCTCTGTTTCAGTTTCAGCACAGTTGTTTGGGTAGGAACGAACCATGTCAATAAAAGACAATGCAGCCAATCAGCATAACATTCCATGGCTAAGAGGTTGGCTTGTGGCATTGTGTTTGGTTGCCTAGAGACGAGGCAGCCAATCGTTTGGCTGCCCAGCTTGCCTTTCAAGCAGCTGGTAGAAAGAATGGATGCTGCTATATTGTATATCTACCATTTCTGCAAACAAATTTGGTCTAAGTAAGGTTCAAGTGGTGAATCCAATATATTAATACCAAAAGATAATGTGTAAACAAACCACATCATTTAAACATCAATTTATACTGACAGTGCTGAAGTCTGGGTTTCATCTCTCTCCCAGCTCCCAGGATTTCTTGGCTAAAGTAACTTCCAGGCAACTTCCAGTTATGAAAGTGTGTGTCAAGAAGTACGGGTGCTCTAAGCGGTTTACATGGTGATAGACATGAAAAGCAACAAGTGCACTACCATGTAGGACAATACAGATGCTCACCTCTCCCATCACAATGTAGTCCAGCCCTAAGGTCGATATCTGACGATTTTTCAAATGGACTCTAAGGGGTCCATTTGGTTCCATTTGTACGCCCTCAGAAAAAAAAATTCAAGTGTACAATGTTGTTAATGCTATCAGTACCTGGTAGATCATCAGCCAAGGTGTCCCGTCTTGCGGCATTGAAGATTTCAGCATGGGATTTTCCTGCATGTTTTATAACGTCTGCCAAAATGTCAGCAAAGCCCTCTGAAGCGATCTGCCCGACTGCTTGTGGCTGGATGGATTTGGTCAACCTCATCAGCAAACTGTAGAAAACACAAGTGTGATTAGCATTCCGAATCTGCCAACTAATAATATACTGTAGTCAATCTCACAATAATCTTGAATTTTATGAGCGGGTCTAGGACACCTAGGAGGTTCCCATGCATGAGTTACATGAGGTATTGTTTTGTTGCTATACCACTGACCTCAATTTAAATCATATCAGTTTGAGATATTACATAGGCACTAATCTAAACGTTTTGTGATGGGGAGAGGGGAAAAATGCAGAAAAGAGCAGATCTACAAGCTCACATTGTGTTGCTGTGATACACTGTGACGTGCATCACAACATGATTTTTTTTAACCAAATAAGGTTAATGAACTCCTATAAGGTCATTAACAACATACACCTGTGCAGTATACTTACTCCACTAGGTGCTCTTAGAAAGGGATATCTTTGCAGTATATCCTCCACAGGCATCCCATCCATGATTTCACGCCGTCTCCAGGAGTAGGATCGCACCATGAGATCTTTCACAGTTGGGAGATGTGGATGAGTTTTCAGAACAGCAATGCCACTTCATAGAAGTGGCATCCTCTCCTACAACTGGCATTTCCTGTGGCAAAATCATAGACAGATGTGCATAAGTTGTACAGTGTATGTGAATCGATTTTGTTATCGCTGGATAACATTTTATTCACAATTCCATGCTGTATTGACGTCTTAACCATACAAGATACAACAGGATTTTTTAATTTAAATACCCATCCTATAGGGATGTCCCGATACTGTATCGGTACCGGAAAAAAGTATTGGATTGGCCATTTTTTTGTCATATCGGTTCAGATAGATATCGGCAATACTGTATCAGTAACAGAAAAGCATCAGTATTGGCCCTCATTTGTCCTCTTTGATCCTAGGGCCCACTATTTATTCAGAATTTGAGACCACCATTTGAGGACATTTTAGCCCCACAGACCCAAAACTAAAGAATTATTTTTTTGCTTTTGTCTATAATTCCAGCCTGGATTTGGGAAACAAAATAGTCAAACAGATCATATTTTAACTCTAAGAGTGTAAACATGAAACCAAATGGACATGCAATGGTCTATTTGTTTCATTTTTACACACTTACATATGGTTAACCAACTTTCCATCATTTAGGGTTAGGGTTAGCCTGGGGACCACCTGGAATCCTCTCAAGGACCACTGGAGGTCCCCGAACCACCTGTTGAACCCCCCTGAGCTACTACAACTACAGTCTCGAATGAACATTGTACATAGTAATCAGGCACCGATTAATATACCCCCATTAATATTACTTGGGGGTCCATAGACTAATGTATGTCAAAATGGGGGTCCTTGGCATAATTAACATTAAAAACAGCACTGTGCCCCACGATCATTCTAACAGCCACGGACGTGTCTTGTTTATACCTGCAGTGGAGCTCTGGACCAGAGCTAACAGAGCCTTACTATAGACGGAGTGGCAACTCCATTCACTTCATGGGGTCAGTCCAATGGAGGCTATTCTACATAGACTTCTATTGAGAATGGGGACAAATGATCTTTCATCTGTATTTTGGGTCGTTTTTTGTAGTAGTAAGAGGCGGCCTGCAACATAAACATTAGAGACTTTAGTTGTTACTGTACAAAAACCTCCTTTCAAACAGTTGCAAACATGACCTAAAACAGCTCTTATTTGTGCCGCCCTCGTTAAAACAATGTATTTCCAACTCCAGTTTGGCGCTATTCAGGCTGCATGATTGAACAGCGCTCGAGCGCGCAGTTTCTGCCCCCTCAATGTCGCAACTCTGACACTAACCCCAATAAGTCCCTCGCATTGCGGGGGACTACTGCACTCCTTATCGCCAACTCTATCGGCACTAATAGCAGTCGAACCTTCTATTACGAATCTAGCTGGTCTAGCATCAACCCATCGAATGTTCGAGCATAATATGCTTCATCCACACAACATATCAGAGCAAAGTAGTACCACAAACCGGGAGACGGGAGGGGAGGGGAGGAAGGGGTTTAGAATGGAGAGGAGAGGAGAGGAGAAACATGGGATGAGGCGGCAGGCTTAGCTGTGTGTGGAACGTCGAAATAAAGAATGGCGAAATGACGCTCTAAATATTATAAATGAATGCTAACGCAGGCAACAGCCAGAAACAACCCACAGTAGCAAAAATACCCTAAAAAGAATAGAAAGTTTGGCGCGAATCCGCCATTTGGCCATCCCTTCTCACTGCTTACTGTATGTGTAAGTTAGTACAATAACCTAGTAACATAAAATATATACTTAAATATACTTACCAATTGCCTCTTCTTCTCAGACGTGAATTCCCATTCCGTGACCAATTTTTGTATGAGTTCCTCTGTTGTTTAACAACTGCTGTCGCCATATTCCAGGTGTTTTGAGTTCGTCCGTCCATTCGTGCTCCACCAGCACGTAGGTCTACCGACCAAAACTGCTGGTTATGTATCCAAGTTTATTTAAATAAAACAAGCGGCGACGCAGCTCGCTTAGTTCCCATACTATCAGCTAAACACGGACCGTGAATCCAGTCGTCCACCGAGCTAACTGCCGACATAAAACACAATTTAAATTCTCCGCGTATAATGGTGCCTCGTGCCTGTCTCTGCGAAGCTGCTGCTGCTGAGTAGAAGGAAGACGGTGATTGGTCAGTACAGCCGATAGCCGATTTGCATACAGCCAATCGCTTGGCGTTTTGCTTCAAAGGCGGGCTTTGAAGCTTTGCAATCTATCCGTGTGTGTGTGTGTGTGTGTGTGTGTGTGTGTGTGTGTGTGTGTGTGTGTGTGTGAGATCTATCTATCTATCTATCTATCTATCTATCTATCTATCTATCTATCTATCTATCTATCTATCTATCTATCTATCTATCTATCTATCTATCTATCTATCTATCTATCTATCTATCTATCTATCTAGTCCCCATGGACCATCATTTGATAGGCAGGGACCCATATAAGACACGTTCTTGACAGATTTATTATCAAGGACTACCCAGTTTGACATGCATTAAAGGACGACTTCACCAATTTTCAATAGTCATACAATTGGTCCTCACTAATGTTCATGATGTGGGAATGGCACAGACGATCTACAAGCTCACAACGCGCCGCTTTGCGTCGCGTTGTGAGCTTGTAGATCGTCTATTTTCACTACTTCTTAAGTTTTCTAATTCATGAAGTTTCGTTGATTTTTCTTTGATTTCATGAAATTACTGGAAAAAATAATTGAATTTTGTTTTTAATTTGTGGATTTACTTGCGTTTTTTGGGAGTTCTTTTTGAAAATGTTTTGATATAATTATTCAAGGGACCCATAAAAATTGCTATAATTAATCAAGGGACCCATAAAAATCTCTCTGTGACCCACAAATGGGTCCTGACCCAGTGTTTGGGAAACAGCTGGGATAGCTGATGATCTGAATAATGGATGAAATGAAGCTGCGAATTGTATAGGGCTGTCCTCAGTAAAAAAGCATGGGGCCTGAAGATGCAAATCTGCAACGGGCTGAGCGGGTTGACCCACAGTGGCCCAGGACGGGATTGCTGTTGGCAGCCCGCAAGTGTGGGCTGAACAAGGCAAGCCCAAAGTGAGACCACATGGTGGGCAACCATTGGGCTAGCATGCACTGGGGCTGTACAGTTTTGGTGATGGCTTGCCATAGCCCTCACTGCCCATACCTAGCCCGAACCGGCCCCGTTCCGGCTTGCTTGCAGGGATGCTACCATTACCATCTGATTTCAATGCAGTGCAATGCAACCCTTCTACATTTTTGCTGGCTATTGGCTATTAAAAAAAGCATGGAATGAAATGGGAATGAAGCCAGCCAAAACCAGAGCAGAACTCTCAGCACACGACTCCGGACATCAATTCATACTTGACACCACTGTATTAATGGACATTATTTCATACAGCTTAACTTCAAAAAATCCAAACCATCCCTTTTTATGGCCGTTTCCCCTACCCCAACATATAAGCTTAGAATGGGGCTATGGGACGTTGTTTACCAGTTTTTAAATGGTATCTTTTCTAATGAATGAGTTCTAATGAATCTTTTTGAATCCTATACCTGACAAATGAAATCAAAGTTGTAAAAAACGAAATAACTGAAACCAAAACTGAAACAAAGCATTTTCACCAATATTAAAACTAAAAAAAAAAAAAATAGCAAATGCACTCTAAAAACTAACTAAAACATCCCGAATTCGAAAATAAAATGTAAAAACAAACTAAAACTAAAATGAAATATCCAAAACTATTGTATCCCTCGTGCAAACACAACATTATTATAGATTTTCAATACAGAAAGTGACCATATGGTAATATCAGTAATATGTCTATAACTGTGATTAATTATATAAAAAAAATTCACATCGGCACATCCCTATTGTTCCAGTATGAAGGATTGTGTTTGTGCGTGCGTGTGTGTGTGCGTGTGTGTGTGTGTGCTGACAGCTGTGGGGATGGGTCTGCGTGTGTGTGAGTGATGGCTCGTGTTTTAAACGAATTAGGATTACACAGCGATTCCATTAATCGCTTCATCAATAGCCTCCGTCCCCGAGGGTCATCGTCGTCAATAATAGGACCCTACGCTCTCTGGGGTCAATGCGTCTTTTTTTCCCCCCACAGAGGAACGCTCCGTCTCTCCCTTCCTTCATGTGTCGATCCATCTGCCCCCGCTCTCCCCGAGGGCTCCTCTTCATTTGTCTATCTATCTATCCCTCCGTCTGTCCGTCCGTCCATCCGCGGAGCCGTTCTGAGGGTGCTACGAGCAGTGTTGCCAAAATCCAAAATGCACTAGTGGCACCTCGAAAATGCACTAGAATGCGCTAGATAGATGCTCGCCTGGGACATACAGATCAAAATGACCATTGATCTTCTACATTCTCTAGTTGTGTAGACTTTTAAGTTGGGCTAATTCGCATGATGAATGTTTTAACTCTTGAGGGTGTAAAAAATTCACCCTCATTTTTACGCTCTCAAAGAGTTACATCTGGTTGACCAGCTGTCCATCATTTAGCCTGGGGACTAGAGGTCGACCGATCAGACTTTTGCCGATGTTTCCGATCACGATTAGTGGAACATCAAAAAGGCCGATAGCCGATATCAGCTGATACGATTATTATTTACTTTAATAGTATAAAAGTGCGGAAGCAGCAAAAGTGTTTCAGTTTCCCCTCCATCACATGCATCTTTTTTAATTCAAGTACAGGCACAGAGCTTCAGACATAAAAGAATAAGAGAAAATACATTTTGGATAATTTGGATAAATCTATAAATACATGAGGTGATAGAGTCAGAGACACACAGCTATACATCTCCTTACCACCACAATCTACGGGATCTTCAATGAAAGTGGTCGATGTACCATTTTTTGAACATTTATAATAAATACAAATAATCGGCTGCTCTTTTTTCGATTATTTTCTTTGAGCACCGATACCGATTATTAATAAAATTCATGAATATCGAATTTGATAATCGGCTGTGGCCGATAATCGCTCTATCACTACTGGGGACCAATGGTTGAGGACCACTATCATAAGAGGACAAATTGTGAAAAATGAGGGTTTTATCTCTGGCGCCTGTCAATCAATTTCGCCCCAACTCGGCAGTAAAAAAAAGCACTAGATTTTCCGCCAGGAGTTTTTCCACTAATTTTGGCACTAGGGGGGTCTGGAAAAAAAAGCTAAATATAGTGACAAATGTGCCAAATTGGCAACACTGGCTACGAGTGCCATCCACTTTTTAAAATGATCGGTTAGTGTTAGTGATATATATCTTTTAAATTTTCTAAGCTTTATTTTGAAAAAATAAAAATAAAAATAAAAGCTTACAAATGGAAATGCCGAATATCCACACTGTTCTCTTCTACCCTAACATTAAAGTTGTTCGGGCTGGTGGTAGGGATTCCACTTCGAGTGATTTCGACTAGTTCCCTATAGTTTACTAGTCAACTAGACCCTAAACTAATCCGTATGTTGTTTGTTTGTGTATGATGGAGAGAGATTAGTACAGCCATGGTGTACTAATCGTAGAAAGCACACAATTTTAGGTAAAAAATACGCACGTACGACATATCAATGTTAACTGCGCAATTTTTGCAGTTCTATTTTTTTTTCTCCATTTTGCATTTTTCATGGAACTCACTGTAGTTCATGGAATGTCCAGGTTTTTATGGATCCAACCACAGTTCTAGGAATGCCTCGCTGTGATTGGCTGACTGGCTGCTAAAGCCAATTGGAAGTTGGCAGCTTGTCTCTCAACCAATCACCTGATGTCTAGGGCTCTGGTAGAAATAAAAAACAAAATAGGAAAAAGGACAGAAAAATAAGCAACAGCAACATAAGCTACAGGCTGCTCAGTGCTGGTGGTGCTGATGTGGTGTTTAGCTTAGCTTAGCCTTGGTCTAGCCCTCAATGATTTTGCCTTGGGGGGCGGGGGTGTCGTGGGATACCCACGGCGGAAGTGCTGCGCTCGCTGATTTGATCTCACTAACGTGTCGTCATCTCCGGCCCCTCCCACGCCGTCCACTGCTGTTCTACGTCACATCATTTAGAGCGATGCCACCCCAGAAGGTTGACACGCCCCTCAAGGCCACTTTCCAACGCGCGTTAGTCCAGGCTTTCCGTTTTCGCGCAAGGCGGACGAAAATGAAAGCCTGGGTGTCGAGGCTAAGCTTAGCTTAGCTTGTTGCTGCTGGGTTATCAGGGGCGGATCTAGGCATGGGCATTGGGGGGGCAATGCCCCCCCTAAATACCCAGTCTGCCCCTCCAAACACGATGGCATGCAAAGCAACCCAAGATATTCAAATTAAAGTGCTTCTAAGCTACTAACTACAATTTTGGCACCACTGCTGGCACAATAGCATTTCATCCTTGAAAACAGAAAACTCTCTGAGTCAGACCTTTAGCTTTATGCATGCTGCGTGTCTGTTGCAACTTCAACAACAACTGATGTCATTTTTGATGCTTTGCTTGACTAATAAAAGTCCTGTAACTGAAAATGGTATGGGTGCGGCTTCGCCCGTGCCGCTTCGCGCCACTTGCGATGAAGCCGCCCCAATACCATTTTCTCTTGCCCCTCCAACATGTTCTCTTGCCCCCCCAAATGGGACATGTTACATCCGCTGTGGGTTATTATTGACAACGTGAACGAACCCTGACAACGGAACTGTACAAGCTCTCAACGTGTGTGTTGCAAACGGCGCGTCAGCAATTTTGCAACGTGTGTGTTGCAAAATTTACAATATATCTTGGGGGGCAAGTGACCATGACCTGAGGGCAAGTAGAATCTGACTTGCACTTGCCCGATGGGCAAGTGCCCCGGAGACCTTAGTGTCAACCCCTGTTTCACTCCTGGGTAGTGCCACCACCCAATCATCTCAGCGTATGCTTTAATGAGGGCCAATCACGGTGGGGAGGGAGGGAGGCAGGGGTGGATGTAACATTTCCCAATTGGGGGAGCAGGAGAAAATGGTATGTGGGGGCGGCACCCATACCATTTTCGGTTACAGGACTTTTATTAGGCAATTAAGCATCAATAATAACATCAGTTGTTGTTGAAGTTGCAACAGACACGCAGCATGCATAAAGCTAAAGGTCTGACTCAGTTTTCTGTTTTCAATGAGGAAATGCTGTTGCTTTAGTGGTCCCACAACTGTAGGTAGTCAGTAGCAGTGGTAGTGTTTCAAATCATTTTAAATATAGGCACTTTCATTTGAAATATCTTGGGTTGTTTTGCATACCTTCGTGTTCGGTGGGGCAGACTGGGCATTTTAGCGGGGGCATTGCCCATGCCTAGATCAGCCCCTGGAGGGAGGGAGGGTGGGGGGGGGCTCCTCTGGGACCACAATGAGTTCAAAGGTCGGACCCCCGGAGACTACCCTCCTCTGATAAGTCTCCTGTTCCATCCATGGTTCTCCCAACATGTCAACGTCACTACAAACCAAGAGTCACTTTGCTTACATTGCACATTGCTTACATGGCTTAGACATGGCAACAGTCCTGCAGCATTCAGCCATTATTAGAGCAGTGATTCTCAACATCTTGATTGCGACCCTCCAAAACCTTCTACAAAATGTCAGTCGATTAAAATATTTAATCGCACGATTGCCCATAGTTAATCTTTGATCAATCACAATTTGATTGCATTCTTTTTTTTATCGGTTATAAATCTACCTTAACCCTTAGTGTACTGAACGCGTTTTGTTGTTCTAAGCATTATGTTTTAACTATTGAAAAATAGCAGAATCTACAAGCTCATAGCGCGCCACCGAGTGGCGCGCTATGAGCTTGTATCTCTGCTATTTTTGAAAAATGGTGTGAAACGTGGTGCAAATCTTTGGAATATTATGTTATTCAGAAACTAGAAATCTAGACAGGAAAACAATGGGTGTTTTTCAATATTTTTTCACATCAATGTCCACTATGCGTTTGGCAAAATTGAACCAAATGGAGGCACATGGTTAATTGCACACTAAATACATGAATGAAGTTCCTGTTGTTTATATTGTGTAAAACTCCTGTATGGCCAGTTCCCTTCCACAGCTTAGAATGGGGCTATGAGATGTTGTTCAAACGTACCTCTTCCCATCGCTCCAAAATGCTTTTTTTTTTTTTTTTGCTATATATGATCTCTCCACCATGTCGGTAGTGTGTTGGTATACACACTTCACTTTGTTTAGCGGTTAGTGGTTCAGCTGTCTCAAAAGGTGGTGGGCGGACTGGGTGCGTTGCACGTTTTTTGCTGAACCATTAATAAAATATTGATGACTCACTGAGCTTGTATTTTTCCGTATATAGCATATTTTTCCCTTAAAAACTGCGTGCGTGCGTGTGTGTTGCACACATGCTGCCTACTATGTCACGCCAAGATTACAGACGTATAGTGTTCTTGTGGTTAATGCATACCCCTCCACACACACTCCCTTTTAATGTGAGGTGTATTTGGCGTGGGTCTGTGTATTCCCTTGGGGGGGGTTATAGCTAACAACACCTGTGTTGGTTAGGATGTAAGGGTAGCTATCATCATCATCAGTAAACACACACACACACACGCCACTCTGCACTAATGAGCCCCCCACGGCCCCCTGGGAAATGAAGTGTTTATTAGTAGGCATTACCGCTGTCCACAGGACAGATGGACACATTAGGGGGGCAAAAAGCCCTATCTGTAGCACAATCGTGTGTGTGTGTGTGTGTGGTGTGCACGCATGTCCCTGTGCCTGGTATTGATTGAAGGCGTGTGTCGCGTCCAGAGGTTGTGTTTTCTTAGCTGAAGGACAAAGATAGGATCTGCAGTTTCACTTCTTCGTAGACTCTGTGTAAAGCCGATGACGTCGCAGTCACTCGGGACCGAGTTGTTTGTCTGTACGTCATGACTCACGACGACGACACACACAACGTGTGTGGACCGAACAAGAAAATGAAAAGAAGGAAAAATAACACAAACTGTTGTAACCTGCACTTTTTAATTTTTTAAGATTTGTTGGGCTGAATATATTTTTTTTATGAAACACTCAGGCTCAGAGAAGTTTAACTTGTTGACACGACTTTTGGGGTGATTGTCTGCTTATCACCCGAAATGTCCTTTTAGTTTATTTCATTTTTTGAAATTAAACTTAACTAAACAAGTGACTTTTGGTGTGTGTGTGTGTGTGTGTGTGTGTGTGTGTGTGTGTGTGTGTGTGTGTGTGTGTGTGTGTGTGTGTGTGTGTGTGTGTGTGTGTGTGTGTGTGTGTGTGTGTGTGTGTGTGTGTGTGTGTGTGTGTGTGTGTGTGTGTGCGCGTTACAGATCCACCGGTGGTCCAGCAGCTGAAGAGAACATTCAAGTATTTTAAAGACTACAGACAGGTACAGTAGTGATGTAAGCTCTACTAAATAATACCTGTGTCAGTGATGGATGATGCACCACCACATCATTTTCTCAATGGTGAACCATTTTATTCTGCAATGGACCTTTCGTTACGACACCCACCCTTCCCTTTCCTCCATCCTTTACTTGACTACCGTTGCTAACTATGACAAGCTTTGGCTGGGAGAGAGCCTCCTCCGTTAACCAACGTGTCATCGCACCATTTATGGATGTTTTTATTATAAGTCCCCAGATCAAAAACATCAACAGCCCTATAATGCCATCCTTCATCCTGAATTCCAGTAGTGACATAAAGTGTCCAAAACGGTTGTAGGGGCAGTTATCATTAGCTTTTCAAAGCCAAAGAAAAGACTTTAGCTTAGCCCTGCCGCTACAGTCAGCTGGTCTGTGTTGTGATTTTCTGTGCACCATTTCCGTTTCCATGAATGTAAATCCCATTGCCTAAGGGGGTGGTCCTGACTGGCGATAGGGTGCGAGTGGCTTCTGGTGACGTAGCAACACTCAATGCGCTGTCCCATTGGCCGTGTGCTCGTAACACGAGCCAATGGCTGCAGCTCTCGACGTCCCATAGGCCAGACAGTGTGCCAGAGTGTTGCCATGTCGTATCGAAATGAGCTACTTTGGGCTTGTGTTTCATAGACAAATGTAGGTCCTTTCAACAACAACAACAACAAAAACGTATATAGCATAATGTCATAAAGTGCATTATTTGCCATAATGTAATGAACATGAATAAAATCCATATGATTTGATTCATATATCTTAGATTCATCACACAACTGAACTATATAAAGCCTTTTATTGTTTCAATATTTGTTTATATGTTTCAATATATCACCTGCCCCCACTTCCCTGGCAACTGTTGTTAGGGGTCTCCTCCATAAAGGACCGCGCTATCTCGCTGTTTCCAGATGAGTAGTAGCCTAATAGTTGCGATACCATCGATAATATATCAAACAGTTTCCAGGGAAGTGGGGGCAGGTGGGCGGGGTTTACCGACTTGTCACACTTCAGATTATGCGTTTAATGTCATTTCTACGGTGTGAACCTTTTCAGGAGAGTATGTCACAAAACCAAAGGTTATACTTAGAGGTCCTTTTCAGAAGATAGCATAATGTGAAGAATGAAGTTCATAATTTGTCATAATCTGTAGGTCAGAGCCATACTCATCAATATTGAAACAATAAAAGGCTTCATATAGTTCAGTTGTGTGATGAATCTAAGATATATGAATCAAATCATATGGATTTTATTCATGTTCATTACATTATGGCAAATAATGCACTTTATGACATTATGCTATATACGTTTTTGTTGTTGTTGTTGTTGAAAGGACCTACATTTGTCTATGAAACACAAGCCCAAAGTAGCTCATTTCGATACGACATGGCAACACTCTGGCACACTGTCTGGCCTATGGGACGTCGAGAGCTGCAGCCATTGGCTCGTGTTACGAGCACACGGCCAATGGGACAGCGCATTGAGTGTTGCTACGTCACCAGAAGCCACTCGCACCCTATCGCCAGTCAGGACCACCCCCTTAGGCAATGGGATTTACATTCATGGAAACGGAAATGGTGCACAGAAAATCACAACACAGACCAGCTGACTGTAGCGGCAGGGCTAAGCTAAAGTCTTTTCTTTGGCTTTGAAAAGCTAATGATAACTGCCCCTACAACCGTTTTGGACACTTTATGTCACTACTGGAATTCAGGATGAAGGATGGCATTATAGGGCTGTTGATGTTTTTGATCTGGGGACTTATAATAAAAACATCCATAAATGGTGCGATGACACGTTGGTTAACGGAGGAGGCTCTCTCCCAGCCAAAGCTTGTCATAGTTAGCAACGGTAGTCAAGTAAAGGATGGAGGAAAGGGAAGGGTGGGTGTCGTAACGAAAGGTCCATTCGTTTCACAAGGAAAGCGAATATTGGCTATGAAGCAAGTCCCGCAGATGTGATCGATCAATTTTGACCTTACCCTAGATTATACAAAATGTCTCCTACCTAAATCCTGGCAGAAGCCTCTTTCGATGTCAGTGGTCTGCAATACCTGCAAAATCATCTGTATATGGCCACCGACCCACAATAATAATAAAGATAGCTGCAAGCAGCGAGAAGACGGGTCCAAGCAAGAAGCTAAGGCAATAAGCAATAATCATCACATTGTGGTGTCAGTAGCCAGACAAAATGTTGTTCCTAAGTGTGGCACTCTACAGACTGAGCTATCCAGACAGAATAAGTTACTTCATGTTGTTAACAATGAATCAACTAATAGGACTGCACCAGGCAGTCTTGCATTAATCAAAAAAAATGCCTTTTTTCATCCATGTCTTGCATTTAAACCTGTGTGTGTGTGTGTGGTTTCTTCTCCTCAGATGATCATTGAGCCCACCAGCCCCAAGCTGCTGCCCGACCCCCTGAAGGAACCGTACTACCAACCTCCATACACCCTGGTGTTGGAGCTCACAGACGTACTGCTGCATCCTGAGTGGTCTGTAAGTACCCCAGCAGCACCCCCATACAAACGGGTGGATCTAGGCATGGGCATGGGAGGCCGATGCCCCCAAAACGCCCAGTCTACCCACAAACAACCCAAGATATTTCAAATTAATGTGCCTATATTGAAAATGATTTGAAACACTACTACTGCTACTAACTCACTACAACTGTGTCACCACTAAAGCAACAGCATTTCATCATTGAAAACAGAAAACTCTCTGAGTCAGACCTTTAGCTTTATGCATGCTGCGTGTCTGTTGTAACTTCAACAACAACAACTGATGTTATTATTGATGCTTAATTGCCTAATATAAGTCCTGTAACCAAAAATGGTATGGGTGCGATGAAGCCGCACCTATACCATTTTCTAATCAATGATTAAAATGGCAGAAGATAAAATACCAATTGGTTTTATTGGTACGGCCATCGGTTAATGAGAGAGAGGGAGAGAGAGAATAGAATTCCCGGTAACACTTTACTTAAAGGTCGCGATTATAATGCATTATAAGATATTTATAATGCAGTATAATACATTTATGATGCATTATAAATTATATTATATTCATCAGTTGTCAACTGTTACATGTCTGCATTATGACTAACATTTGTAATATGTTATAAATGTAGTTATGAGGAGTTACATGGTAATGGACATTTATAACAAGTCTTATAACCCAATATACATGTATTATAATGCATTATAAATGGCCTTTAAGAAAATATGAGTCCTAATAAAGTGCAGTAGGGGGTTAACCCTTTCAGGCCGGGAATCCATATTTGGATTCTGTACAGTATGTACAGTATTCCATAATTAACTTTTTTTGTTGCTGAAATATAAATATTTCAGGTATTTCAAAAACCTTAGGTCAGGCCTGAATGGGTTTTAAAGGGGAATTCCACGCATTTTCAAAAATTTCCAGAGAGGATACAAATGTGAACCAGGGTTCACATTTGTACCCTCTCTCAAGAAGAAAGGGTCTGAAAGAAAAATCATTAACATGGTGAAATGCATCTTGATGATGTCATCAGATGTATTTCACCATGTTAATGATTTTTTTTTTCAGACCTCCATTTTTAGGAAATACAGAATTGGGGGAACTTTTTTTTATCATGTCCACACAACATCTCTAAGGTTATATTAATGACATATTAAAATGTTGAAATTGGGTGGAGTTCCCCTTTAATGGAGCAGGTGTAAAACAGGTCAGCGGTGTTGTTTGGGGGTGGGGGGGGGTCACCTGAGTACGTTGACCACCTGTTGATACACACCCCCTCCAAAACACATACACACCCCTTATCAGGTCGTGTGTGGGGCTAGCATGGGTGCTTGTGCACGCGTGTGTATGCGTGCACGCACAAAGTGGCACGTGTGTGTGTGTGTGTGTGTGTGTGTGTGTGTGTGTGTGTGCGTGTGTGTGTGTGTGCACATGAGCGTGCGTGGTGTCATTCGACACCTGCCAACTTTATGATCCCACAGACAAACACGCGCCAAAACAGTTAAAGCTGTTCTCTCATTGTTCACCTGTTCCTACCTGTGGAACGAACACACACACACACACACACACACACACACACACACACACACACACACACACACACACACAGTCCAGTCTATATAGAAATGTGTGCTTAGAAAAAAAGCATTTTGTAGGTGTGTGTAGAGAGGGGGGGGGGGGGGGGTTCATGGCAGACGCCAGACGGCAAAGGTCACAACCTACAAGTGTCAGCCTATTACAACAACCCAACGGCCACGCACGCACACACACACACACACACACACACACACACACACACACACACACACACACACACACACACCCACACACACACACACACTGGATGGATATCCATCCATCCAATGGACATTCAAAAAAAGAAACCAACAAAGACTTTCAGCCATTTGCAAACTTAAAGTTCTATACCAGTGGTTTTCAACCCTTTTGATACCAGGGCCCACCATTTATTTATTCAGCATTTGAGCCACGGAGGACCACCATTTGAGGACTTTTTAGCCCCCACACAGACTCCAAAACTAAAGATTTATTTTGCTTCTGTCCAGTCCATGAGCATTAATCTTCTAGTTGTTTTAAACTTGAGCTAATTAAGATGATGATCATTTTTGAAGTGCTGCCAGGCACTTCCCTTAGACGATTTACAAGATGTGTGTGTGTGTGTGTGTGTGTCTGTCTGTCTGTCTGTCTGTCTGTCTGTCTGTCTGTCTGTCTGTCTGTCTGTCTGTCTGTCTGTCTGTCTGTCTGTCTGTCTGTCTGTCTGTCTGTCTGTCTGTCTGTCTGTCTGTCTGTCTGTCCCTGCCTGCATGCGTGGAGTCATGTTGATGTTGCCATGTTCAAAGAAACAAGCACAATGGGACGAAGTGTGTTTTAGTATACTGTAGCCATACACGCAGCACTTCATTTCACATGGGTGTGATTTTTTAGCTCTTGAGAGTGTGAAAATGAAACCAAATGGACCCACAAGGGTCCATTTGGTTTCATTTTCACACTCTCAAGAGTTACATCTGGTTAAACAACTTAGCTGGGGACCACCTGGAACCCTCTCGGGGACCACTGGTGGTCCCCCTGTTCTATACGTCCCTGTCCCCGTCCCCCTCCTCCTGTTACTACTGTACCAAAGCATCATTCAATCCATCCTCCTGTGCTGTTCCCACATGTTTCTACACTCTGTCCTCTGTAACCAACCAGGACAGACAACATCATAGGCCTCCCCCCGGCCCACACACCCAATCTCACAGAACTAAACGACAGGTCCAGCAAGCATAGCCTAGCAACAGGGTCGGATTGACCATTGGGCGTACAGGGAGGTCTCCCGGTGGGCCACGACCCGTAGGGAGGGCGGTGGTATCACGGCATGACTAAAACCACTGGTTTTCAACCTTTGTGATCCCAGGGCCCATTATTCATTCAGAATTTTGAGCCCCGGAGGACCACCATTTGATAACATTTTAGCCCCCCCACAGACCCTAAAACTAAAGATTTAATTTGCTTTCAGTCACAATTCCAGGCTGGATTTGGGAAAACAAAGCAGTCAAACATGCAGATCAAAATGAGCATTCATCTTCTACATTTTTTTAACTAGACTTGGGCCAATTTAGATGAATATTTTAACTTTTGAGAGTGTTTGGTTTCATGTTTACACTCTCAAGGAGTTACATCTGGTTAACCAACTATACCAGGTAGAACAGGTCTATCACGCGCTGGTTGTGGTGGGCCGGTCTTGGCCAAATCACGCTAAAAATGTCTGGGCCGATTTTTTTTTTTGCCCAGTCCACCACTGCCTAGCAAACAATAGTCCAAGACATCACTCACCCATTACATCAGTATACCATCCCCCTACCCTCAGGGTGCAGGTACGGGTGCAGGCAAGAAGAGTCTGATTCCTACAGCTATAGCCGCAGGGGCAGATGTAACATTTCCCAATTGGGGGGGGGGGCAGGAGAAAATGGTATGGGTATGAAGCGGCACGGGCGCTGAAGTCACCCCCATACCATTTTCGGTTACAGGACTTATTTTAGGCAAGAAAAGCATCCATAACATCAGTTGTTGTTGAAGTTGCAATCAGACACGTGATGTACTGGTTTCAATGATGACATGCGGTTTAGTGGTACAACAATTGTAGTTAGTTAGTAGTGTTTCAAATCATTTTAATTCTAAGCACTTTAATTTGAAATATATTCAATTATATTATATATGCAATTTGGCTTGTTTCCATGCTGTCATGTTTGGTGGGGCAGACTGGGCATTATATGCCCATGCCTAGATCCGCCCCTGCATAGCCGCCCTAAACAACATGCCCCACTGATTCTAACTGCTCCGATTCTGCTTGGCTTGGCTGTCTGGCTTTGTTTTGTTTTGTTTTTTGTTACATGCCCCTCTGGTTGTTGCTGTTACTGTCTACGATGTGCTATGTTGTTTTTTTTTCTGTAATGTACAGTCAAGTGAAGATGAATTTCCCCCCGGGGACCAATAGATCTGAATCAAATATTGAAATGTTACTTTTTCAGGATCCAAATTCAAATGTATTGACCTTTCGCGCTGCCTTTGACGTAACGCTTGAACCCATTTTGAACTGAGAACTCATTACAAAAAAAAACAACAACAACTCAGTTTTCTGAAAATCCTCATGTTTCAGGATTAGCCTGACTCAGCCCTGAATCAGCACCTTAAAAAAATACTTGCTTATTTTTTTCCTGTGATTCAAAGACTGGCTTCCCTGCCTTTGGGGCCGTTTGGGTTGGAAATCCAATCCCAGCACCTGATTGGCCAACAGCCCTGTCAATCTCTTCGACCCCAACGTCGGCTGCTTTCCAAATATTCTTAGGGGTTCATGTAAGGGGTTCAAATATTCTTAGGGGTTCATATTAGGGGTTCAAATATTCTTAGGGGTTCAATCACAGTGAAGACTGCTGCTTTGGTACCGCCCATCTCAGAAACTGCTGTGGTAGAGAGGGACTTCAGTCTGAATAATGAAGTGGAACGAAATGACTAAGGTCAGGCTAGTCTCAGGGACAAATCAGCCCAAATTTTATATGAATCAATATATTAATATATAATTAATTTTATATTATATTATTATTAATTCTGAAGGGTCTGGGGAAAATGAATGGCAAATTGACTTCTGGGTCTCTCTCTGTCTCTGTCTCTCTCTCTCTCTGTCTCTCTCTCTCTGTCTCTCTCTCTCTCTCTCTGTCTGTCTGTCTCTCTCTCTCTCTCTCTGTCTCTGTCTGTCTGTCTGTCTGTCTGTCTGTCTGTCTGTCTGTCTGTCTGTCTGTCTGTCTGTCTCTCTCTCTCTCTCTCTCTCTCTCTGTCTCTGTCTCCGTCTCTCTCTCTGTCTCTCTCTCTCTCTCTCTGTCTCTGTCTCTCTCTCTCTCTGTCTCTCTCTCTCTCTCTCTCTCATACATCCCAACGTGTACGCATTTCTCGTATCAGTGTTTTTACCTCATACTACGCTGCTACGATTAATCACTTAAAAATACGCAAAGAGCGCAACCAAAGAGCGAAGAGCAGCTCCCGCGCTCAGTGTCTGACCCCCCAATGTCGCATCTCTGACACTACATGGCTCTGCCCCGACTGGCCAATCACACCGTGTCTTGTGGATACATTAGCCGTTGTAGCCCATAGAGTAACATAGAGACCACATCTGGTCTCTATGTTGTGGGTGGAAGGGAAAATCAGAATACGTCTCTTCTATGTTTTGTTACTCTATGTTGTAGCCAAACAGAACAGAGTGCATATGCTCTGAGTGCGTCCTCCCATGCAGTTCGCTAGGCTATTACTGACACGTTCATCTACTAACTTAGCCAGACTCTCGTCAAAATGTCAAAGAAGAAAGCGCCATTAAGGAATTATTTTTGTGAACTAAACGGGGACGGGGCGCCGAGTCTTTCCGATCCAGAGGTCTCTTTGGTCGGGGAGGCACGGCATGTGCTCCCCTTGGCGAACGCAGCGACTGCGAGATGTGGTGCTAAATGGGCTATGCCGCTAGCATCCAAATCTAGTCGATAAAACTGCATTTTCATACAGGGATAAAGGATTTCGTTCAGCCAGCTTTTGATAAGCACGAGAAAAGCAAAAGCACTTCAAGATAGTTGAAACAATAAATAACGATCGTGTGTGTGTGCGCGCGCGCGTGTGGGAGAGAGAGAACCCACGTTGATTTGTCTATAGCTGAAAGCCAGGGGAATTCCACCAAAAAAGGGAATTCCACCCATTTCCAACATATTACTATGTCGTTAAATACACCTGATTGATGTCGTGTTGTGTGGTTCCCCCATTCTGTCTCCTAGAAATGGAGAAATTAACATGGTGAAACTTATTTTACCATGTCAATATGTTTTCTTTTAGGACCTTTTTCCTGAGTGTGTACAAATGGAATCGGTACATTTGGACACAAAGGCCTGTGTGTGTGTGTGTGTGTGTGTGTGTGTGTGTGTGTGTGTGTGTGTGTGTGTGTGTGTGTGTGTGTGTGTGTGTGTGTGTGTGTGTGTGTGTGTGTGTGTTGTGTGTGTGTGTGTGTGTGTGTAGTTTGGAAAGGCTCAGGATTTTTTTGCTTTAATCCCTGTTATTAGCACCCTAGTCCAAAACCCTTAACAATACTTTAAGAAATTCTCCTTATTTAACAGCATTTGATAACTTTACTGCTGCAGGTGGATATGCTGTTTGGCTAAAACACTATTCATTAGGGTTTTAGTCAGTAACATTTTCTCACGCTATTACAGCTGATTTAATAGTATTGAATCAGTGTCATGGATTTCAATGTTAATATAGGCATACAAATTAATATAGTTAATATAGGCATACAAATGTGCCTTGCTGCAATGTGCGCTGCACTGTCGGGCCGCTGCGCCGCCGCGCCGCTGCGCCGCCGCGCCGCTGCACTGTCGGGCCGCTGCGCCGCCGCGCCGCTGCGCCGCCACGCCCCGGTAATTTGCTCAAAAACTTTTTCAAATGTTGGCATGTATGCTCTCTGTATCTCTCTCTCTGAATGATGTTTAGACAGATGCTATGTGTTCTGTTTACCTGGTATCCTAGTGCCTTGTTAACACTTCATTGCTCTCACATTCTATTGACTGCATTTAACCTGATGGATTGCAGAACTAACTAGTAACCATAGAGATCAGTGCTCGTTCTGTACCCTGTTTTCCTGATTTCTGGATCAAAGAACCCACTTTACCTGACTGCATGTTGCTTAGAAAATCAGAAAACCCTATCTAGCATATTGCACAATCTTACATAATTACTTTAAAGGCAACTTTGAGCCAAAAATCAAAATAGATGTATAGCTATATTTTTTGCCTTTTTCCCCTCTATGTTGCTTCTACTTTGATGCTGCAGCTGACACTTGCTTCGTCCTGCAGACGGTCCAGAACTTTGTTGTTGTCCACAAATCATGAAAACAAAACATCTGTCGGGCTCAGGAAAGGTGGTGCTAATTTGTGAAGGCGGTTGTGTGGGGTGAGGGAGCGTTTTAGCCAATCGCAGCACAGCAGTCTCCAGCAAATTCATAATGAGCCAATAGAGTGGAGGTGAGGTGGAGTTAGATTCTGTTTTTAAACAAATCTGTTTACCAACACAGTGCTGGTATACACTAAAAGTTGCAATCAATACCTTCAAAGTAGCCTTGACACCCAGGCTTTCATTTTCGTCCATGTTGCGCGAAAGCAGAAAGCCTGGATTCATTTGGTAACGCCTTTGTGTACTGAACACGTTTTGGTGTTTTAGCTGTTGAAAAATAGCAGATCTACAAGCTCATATCGCACCACCGAGTGGCGCGATATGAGCTTGTAGTTCTGCTATTTTTGAAAAATTGTGAAAATGTGGTGCAAATCTTTGAATACATCATTTCGGAAGCAAACATTTTTAACTCAAATCTTCCATTTGATTACATTTTCACGCCAAAAACGTGATCTATAGTATCTGACATGGAGTCGCTCTGGATTATAGCTAAGGAAAGGTATGAAAATCTGCGAACTAAATCTTTACCAAGAAACGTTCTCACCAATGTATTTCTAATGGTGTCTAATAACATTATAATATAAAAATTGTCGAATTTCACACACCCAGGGGAAGCCTCACAAAAAAAAAAACAGGTCAGGGGTACTAGTGACAACCTATAGAAGGCAAAACGTGCTTTATGCATGTGGCATTCTAAGCATTAGTTTTGCTAAAAAAAAAAAACACTCATTGGGCCGTAGCACCTACCCAAATGTGTGCCCAATGACTAAGCACATTTATGATGACTGCCATGGATATTTTTAGCCAGAGGATTTGTTCTCTGAGAGAAACTAATGCTTGGAATGGATTCGGCGTCATAAAAACGTAAAAATGTTGGTGTGTGTGTGTGTGTGTGTGTGTGTGTGTGTGCGTGTGCGCACGCGTGTGTGTGTCCTTTTCCAGTTAAACACAGGCTGGCGTTTCAAGAAGCGGCCGGGCATCGATTACCTCTTCCAACAACTAGCTCCTCTCTACGAAATAGTTATCTTCACTGCTGAGACCGGCATGGTGAGACACACGCACACGCGCCACCGAGTGGCGCGATATGAGCTTGTAGATCTGATATATTTTTTTAGTAAATTGTGAAAATGATGCGCAAATCTAAGAATATATTCTATTTGACACCTGATCGTAGTTTCTGACACTTGATTCTAGTTTTTGACTAGTTTCTGATGCTAGATTCTGACAGATTCTAGTTTCTCTGAAAAATCTATGTTCCTGTGTCAGTGATGCTAAGGGCAACCAGAATTATCTATATTTGGCTGCGGACCCCCCCCCCCCCCCCCCCCAATCTAAAAACATGTTGTAGGGATCCCCAGAAGCAACGATTTTAGTTCAAAATATTTGCTTCCGAAAGAATATATATTTATTCAAAGATTTTCATCACATTTTCACAATTTTTCAAAACTATCAGAGCTACGCGCTCACTCGGTGGCGCGCTGGGAGCTTGTAGCTCTGATATTTTTCAATAGCTTACGTGTAACAATGCTTTGAACACAAACGCGTTCAGTACACCAAGAGTTAATGAGGCCTTTTAGCTGTCCCACAAATTGTCTGTCCGTCCCCACATTGTGACTGGCGGAATTAACTGTTCAAAAGCTTTCTGCTCTGGTGCCACTATATGGCCTTAAAGGATAAAGCCAGTGATTTTCAACAATGAACTATGCCCATTGATCTACATCAGAGTTATGTGGAAGCAATAATAGTAATGAAATAAATCCCCCCAAAAGATATAGCTATGGTGCAGTTACAAAAGATGGCCTCAGGAAAATAACGTCTGTCTGTCTGTCTGTCTGTCTGTCTGTCTGTCTGTCTGTCTGTCTGTCTGTCTGTCTGTCTGTCTGTCTGTCTGTCTGTCTGTCTGTCTGTCTGTCTGTCTGTCTCCAGACAGCGTATCCTCTCATAGACAGTATAGACCCCAATGGTTTCGTCATGTACCGACTGTTCAGAGATGCTACACGCTACATGGATGGACACCATGTCAAGGTACACACGCACGCGCACTGGACACGCACGCACTAAACATGCACGCATGCATACAACTATGGGCTACAATGTTAGCATCCACATGTCAGAGTGCTGTGTTTTTCTGACAGTAAAAAAACGAGTACCAGATGAGATTGCATTGCTTGAACCCATTGATGGGAGGTTTAGATTTGTTGTTCTGTTTAGTGATGGCAATGATGCCAAGATGAACACCTACTACTAGGGTTTAATGCCGGGATCCCGAACTCCCGGGACGCCCGGGTACAGCTGACTTAATTTCCTTCCCGGGAATGCCTCTGGGACCCGTCTTCCCGAAGGTTATCATTTCTTTCTCACTTTTTCCACACAAATCGTGTTTTTCCGATATCTGTGAGTGGTCAAATCAAATCTATAACCCTCGCATAACTTCCAAACATCACTGATAATTACTCTAGCAGGGGGCTACGAACAGGAGCCCCGCGGTGCCCGCGGGACACAATATTGGCTACACGTGGTCTAAATGCGAGCAGTCAGGAGTCAGGACTCATTCATTCATTTAATCAGATGCAGACCCGCTTATATAGCCTACACTAGCAAAAATATGAACGTCTGAAGAGAATGTTGAACTTCCCTATACTGCATGGACTTATTTTCCTCGGGACAGATTGTCCCTGTTCTACAACTTCTTGTATATCACACGGCGACTCAGCAAAGTGAAATAACTTACAACACAAAGGTAAAAAAAAACACCACTACAACAACAAAGAGGGTGCTATCTAATCTATAATGGTGCTACTAAATGAAAATGTAGGTAGCACCAGTGCTACTTGTGTAAAACGTTAGCCTGGAGTCCTACGCATGCACACACGCATGCGCACACGGACGGAGTGCAACACAGATTCTCCACCAAGCCTCTGGCCTGCTGGAGACGATGAATATCTGATAATTTCTTCAACTAAAGCATGACAACTAAGACAAAATAGGATAATGGCAATCCTGTCAAACAAATAAAAACTATACTAACATGCCAGGGAGGGACTAGTGGATAAGAGATCCAATAGCCTAGAGCGAAGAGGATCCAGGAAGAATTTAGTATTAGAATACTAATGAGGATCCATAATAAAGTAAAGTAAGACAAGTGGCTTTGTTTCTAATTCGTATTATTATTGATTGTATTATAATGTGATTTTTATTATTATTATTTTTTTTTAGATTAGCACAAAGTAAAGTGCGAAAATAACCGTCAGGCTAAAGATAGACTAAAATGTCAACAGTTTTTGTAGCGGAAAATGTAGGGGTCTGTAGACTAAGATTGAGACTTAAGATTATTGACTGTAGTTGACTAAGACGTGACTAAATAAAATTACCCTACGTTTGACTAAATCTTACCACACAACAGTGATCGAAACTGGACTAAGACTGAGACTAGATTTCTCTCCTCTCTCCCTGCCCTCAAGCCTCATTAACCTTCTATTCTGTTTTTCCCTCCTGTTTCCTCCCCCCTCCCTCCCTTTCTCCTCCCCCTCCCCACCCCTCCTTTCATGTGTGTCTCAGTCCAACTGTCACGTCTGCCCTCCCTCCCTCCCTCCCTCCCTCCCTCCCTCCTCCTTCTCCTCTCTCTCTATTGTAAACCAGTTAACCTACTTCTCGGTTCAAGGAGACAACGCAGTTACTTCACGTTGCATCTTCATATGTCCACATATTTTGATCCTTACGTTGGGGGGGGGGGGGGGGGGTGTTTGGGTCTGGGGTTTGTTTATTGGTTGTTTCTGAATAACATAATATTCAAAGATTTGCACCACGTTTTCACGATGTCTCAAAAATAGCAGAGATACAAGCTGATAGCGCGCCACAGAGTGGCGCGCTTGGCGAGCTTGTAGATCTGCTTGTAGATCTGCTATTTTTCAATAGTTAAAACGTAATGCTGAGAACACCAAAACGCGTTCAGTACAATAAGGGTTAAGACCTCACAACTGGTTGTACAAAAATGTCTTCTAAAGTCAAACGTCTGCTTTCTACGTTAGCGAGTGCTCAAAGTCCCCAAACTCGTCTCTATATGACTGCAAACCCCTTTCTGAAAAAAATATGCACAAAGATTTTGTGCCACATTGTCACAATTTCTCGAAAAAATATCAGACCTACAAGCTCATGGTGTGCCACTCTGTGGCGCGCTATGAGCTTGTACGTCTGATGATTTTTCAATGGCTAATGCTGATGGGTGTTTTAAGCATTAGCTAGCTATAGCTACTGAAAAAAAAAAACAAGTCAATTAATTCTGCGGAATTAGATTTAAAAATAAATGCAATGAATACACAATACAGTATGGATAATCATAATAATCCCAGCCTCTTCACTGGACTAACAATGGGTGCAATTCCAGATCGCTTGGTGTAGCCAGGTATGGTGTAAGTCCTCTCATTGGCTGCATGGCAGCAAATCAGGTCTGGGGCCTTGGGGTAGGCCGAAAGCCTATACCACCAGCCCTGGGCCTGAGCTTACCAAATAATTACCTAGAATAATTAAAACCTGCAAGTCAAAAGGTTCAGAAATCACCTGACCCCCCCAATTAAAAATGTTACTGCACTCCCCTGCTTTGTTCATCATGATTTGAAGCTCTTGATGACTGGTTTTAATTATTCTGGATAACTATTTGGTAGGCCCAGGCCCAGGCCTGGTGGTATAGGCTTTCGGGCCTACCTCAAGGGCCCAGACCTGATTTGCTGCCATGCAACCAATGAGCACGGCCCCAAACCTGATTTGCTGCCATGCAGCCAATGAGAGGACTTACACCATACCTGGCTACACCAAGCGATCTGGAATTGCACCCAATGACAACTAAAGATTTCCATGTCCCCTAGGCTAGGTATACCCTCACATGTTCTCCACCGTGTCCCCTAGGGTAGGTGCCCTTAATTGGTCTCCCCGTGTCCCCTAGGGTAGATACCCTCACATGTTCTCCCCGTGTCCCCTAGGGTAGATACCCTCACATGTTCTCCCCCGTGTCCCCTAGGGTAGATACCCTCACATGTTCTCCACCGTGTCCCCTAGGGTAGATACCCTCACATGTTCTCCACCGTGTCCCCTAGGGTAGGTGCCCTTAATTGGTCTCCCCGTGACCCCTAGGGTAGGTACCTTCACATGTTCTCCACCATGTCCCCTAGGGTAGGTATACCCTCACATGTTCTCCACCATGTCCCCTAGGGTAGGTACCCTCACATGTTCTCCCCGTGTCCCCTAGGGTAGATACCCTCACATGTTCTCCCCGTGTCCCCTAGGGTAGATACCCTCACATGTTCTCCACCATGTCCCCTAGGGTAGATACCCTCACATGTTTCCCCGTGTCCCCTAGGGTAGATACCCTCACATGTTCTCCCTGTGTCCCCTAGGGTAGATACCCTCACATGTTCTCCACCGTGTCCCCTAGGGTAGGTATACCCTCACATGTTCACCCCGTGTCCCCTAGGATAGATACCCTCACATGTTCTCCACCGTGTCCCCCTAGGGTATGTATACCCTCACATGTTCTCCACCGTTCCCCCTAGGGTATGTATACCCTCACATGTTCTCCACTGTGTCCCCAAGGGTAGATACCCTCACATGTTCTCCCTGTGTCCCCTAGGGTAGATACCCTCACATGTTCTCCACCATGTCCCCTAGGGTAGATACCCTCACATGTTCTCCACCATGTCCCCTAGGATAGATACCCTCACATGTTCTCCCCGTGTCCCCTAGGGTAGATACCCTCACATGTTCTCCACCATGTCCCCTAGGGTAGATACCCTCACATGTTCTCCACCATGTCCCCTAGGATAGATGCCCTCACATGTTCTCCACCATGTCCCCTAGGATAGATACCCTCACATGTTCTCCACCGTGTCCCCTAGGATAGATACCCTCACATGTTCTCCACCATGTCCCGTGTCCCCTAGGGTAGGTGCCCTTAGTTGGTCTCCCCATGTCCCCTAGGGTAGGTACCCTCGCATGTTCTTCACGGGTCCCCTAGGGTAGGTACCCTTTAAAAAAAAAACATGCAGTAATCCTGCTCTCTAGACTGCCTCCCCATGGCCAGCCGGAAAGACTAATGGAGGGGGACCAGAACTGGTTGGAATAACGTGTTCCTTCCTTGTACTATGTTCAACCAGGGAAACTCCTCCCAGGGTTGGTGTAGGGTGTGTGGAGCCCAGTATCACATTAGGAATCCTCCCCAGGTTGGTGTAGGGTGTGTGGAGCCCAGGATCACATTAGGAATCCTCCCCAGGTTGGTGTAGGGTGTGTAGAGCCCAGGATCCCATTAGGCAATTGGCACTGGGTGAAAAAATGGGCGCAAAAATGAACCCTTTTTTTTTTCTCCTTTACAGTTGGGGTGGGGGTTATCATTGGTGGCCACAATTCCTGTCTCCAGCCAAAACGGTCGTTCTACAGGCAGCTGCAGTTATTGAATTAGTTTCAGTTAGTTGATAACCTCAGTCCCTGCCCCACATTGTCTTCCATGTCACCTGCACGCGCGTATGTCCGCTCTCTTTTATATTTTATGACTTTATAGCGGTTGTTTGTGTCCTGGACTTGCCGTAGTGTCGAGCCACTCTCCCTCGGGGCTTAATGAAGGCTTTCCCTATCTCTCTCCTGTTCACTTTGGTTTTCCCGTCTAGAAATGGATAGTTATATGGACCTGCCATAAACATTAGAGTGCGTCTGAGGTGGATTACTGTTTGTAGTTGTGGTGCAGCTGCCTGCAAGCTTGGCATTTTGGCACTGTGTGGACAGCATGTGTCCACAACGGTTACTGTTCATGGCAGCGTTGATTCCGTTGACTACTCGGACAAGTAATCTTTGTTGACGAGGTTTATTCACATCATTTATCCACATCATGGTAAACCGGATAACCATCTGATAAAAGGGTCTACCAAGCTTTTCTCAGTTTATCTTTGTTTTTTTCTTGTGTAGAATCCATTTCTGACAAATAATTTGATACATACATACATACTTGCATAATCCATGAGATATTGGCCTTAGTCGGCACACAGGTTTTCAGACTATGAATGTGTTTTATTGCATGATGACATTTTGCCTGTTTTGGCTTCTATAGGTTGGCACTATAGGTTGTGACCAGTGTTGTAGTGGTACTTTTAGAAGTGGGGGGAGGCCTCTTAATGGGGAATTCCACCCACTTTAATATTTTTTTCCTGAGAGTGTACAAATATGAACCAAATGGACCCTAGCAGGTCCATTTGGTTCCATTTGTACACTCTCAGAAAAAAGGGAAACTCATTAACATGGTGAAACACATCAATGGTGGTCCCTTCTGTCAAAAAAGGTTGAAAAGCCCTGTTCTATATCCCTTATGAGGACCGAGGAACCCATTCATCATTTAGCCTTGGGACCACCTGGAACCCTCTCAAGGACCACTGGTGGTCCCTTGGACCACCTGTTGAAAACCACTGCCCTAGGTCTTGGGTTAGCTGGTCTTGCTGACTACAGCACTATTCGACACCTTTACGAACACATTGGTGAAGATTGTCTTCAAACGTAACATTTTTTTAGTTCCCGGATTGGTCTAATAAATATGGGATTTGCCCCTGTCTCTGTCTCTGTCTTGTCTTGTGTGTCTCCAGGACGTGTCATGTCTGAACCGGGACACCAGCAAGGTGATCGTGGTGGACTGTAAGCGCGAAGCCTTCAGTCTGCAGCCCTTCAACGGCATGGCTCTGAAGAGGTGGGACGGAAACTCGGAGGACCGCACGCTCTACGACCTGGCCAACTTCCTCAAGAGTAAGGACTGGAGGACCCCCCACCACCCCCAGTGTTTTAACTGTTGAAAAATAGCAGATCTACAAGCTCATATCGCGCCACCGAGTGGCGCGATATGAGCATGTAGTTCTGCTATTTTTGAAAAATTGTGAAAATGTGCTCCAAATCTCTGAATACATTGTTTTGGAAGCAAACATTTTTTAACTCAAAGTTTTGCTTCTGGGGGATCCCTAGAACAACATGTTTTCAGATGGGGGTCTGGCAGCCAAATATGGATAATTCTGGTGGTCCTTGGCTTGAAATATGTTGAGCATCACTGACAAAGAAACGCAGATTTTTCAGAAAAACTAGAATCTAGTGTCAAAAACTATAGAATTTAGTGTCAAAAACACGATTCTAGCATCTGAAAATAGATTCTAGTGTCAAAAAGTAGATCCTAGCATCAGAAACTATAATTTAGTGTCAATAACTAGGATCTAGTGTCAGAAACTACTGTAGAATCTAGCGTCAAAAGCTAGAATCTTGCTGGAGCTATAATCTGTCAGGAACTACTGTATAATCTGGTGTCAGAAACTCGAATCGAGGGTCACGACACAATGGGTTAATTTGAGGATTTTTCACATGCTCTGTCGATGAGATCATACTCATTTTTGTAATCTAGCGTCAGGCAGTGTTATGATAGTTTTGGGATTTTTTTATTATTATTTTAGCTTAGTTTTAGTTAGTTTTGACATTTTGTTTTGGATTTTTCATTTTAGCTTAGTTTTAGTTAGTTTTGACATTTTATTTTCTAGTTATTTGTTTAGGTCAGGGTTTTCGACAGGTGGTCCGGGGACCACCAGTGGTCCCTGAGAGGGTTCCAGGTGGTCCCCAGGCTAAGTTGGTTAAACAGATGTAACTCTTGAGAACGTAAAAAAAATGAACCCAAATGGACCCTGGCGGCTGGCGGGTCCATTTGGTTTCATTTTTACACTCTCAAGAGTTAAAATATTCATCATCTGAATTAGCCCCAAGTCTACACAACTAGAAGGTGGACAAAAGCAAAGAAAATCTGTAGTTTTGGGGTCTGTGCGGCTAAAATGTTCTCAAATGGTCGTCCGTGGCTCAAATGCTGAATAAATGGTAGGCCCTGGTATCAAAAAGGTTGAAAACCACTGGTTTAGGTAGTTGGAGCAGGTTTGCTAGTTTGTATCGTTGTCACCTGTACAACAACGTGCAGAGAGGAAGGATCAGAGATTTGTGGAATGAGCAATAGCACTGCTAAACATCTGTAGTGTTTCCCATGAATGTGACAAAATAGGAAAGGGTTGGTATTCAACCCTTGCTTTGAGTTGCTTAGTGGATTGGTTCATTGTACTATTCCACAACAAGGGTTTTTATACTCGTTATGGACCTCGGCAGTGAATAGAAGATTTTTTAGAATAGAATCGAAGGTTATTTTTTCCTGAACCCACAATACAGTTTTATTTATTTATTTATTTATTTAATTCTAGTTTTCCTTTTTTTTTGGTTAGTTTTAGTTAAAGGTAACTTTTTTAGACAAAAATCCAAATGGATATATAGATCCTCTACATTGCTTCTGCTTTCATGCTGCAGCTGTTTCTCTGTAGACAGACACTCGCTTTGTCCTGCAGACGGTCCAGGACGTTGTTGTTGTTGTCAACAAATGATGATATGAGTCTGCACAGATAGGGTTTTTTCACCCACGTTACTTGTAATGTGATGTGACGATAGAGATTGATTTCTGATCCTGAAATCATGAAAACAAAACCTCTGTGGGGTCATCTGTCTGCAAACAGTGTTTGTACACACTTAACTACCGTAATTTCTGGACTTAAAGCCGCACCTGAATATAAGCCGCAACCAGCTAGAATTGGGGCAAAACACTTGATTTTTTTTTCCTTGTATCTGCCGCACCTGACTATAAGCCGCACCAGACAACAAGCTTCATGTTAGAGCAGTGCTTTTCAACCTTTTTGATACCAGGGCCCACTATTTATTCAGCGCAATTCCAGGATGGATTTTTGCAATCACAACAGGCAAAACATAGATATCAAAATGACCATGACTTACGACTTATTAAGTGGTGCTAATTTAGATGGTGAATATCATAACTCTTGAGAGTGTAAAGATGAAACCAAATGGGTCCATTTGGTTTCATTTTTACGCTCTCAAAGAGTTACATCTGGTTAACCAACTTTCCATCATTTAGTCTGGAGGGCCCACCTAGAACTCTCTCGGGGACCACCCCTGTGTTACCTGTAAAAATCCATAGATTGGCCAACCATTTTTACTCAGTTTACTATGTCATTAATATACCTTAGAGATGTTGTGTGGACTAGAAATGTAGTAAAACTCCTTTATTTATTTTTTTAGAAACTCCATTTCTGAAGAAAGGTTGTGTTTCACCATGTTAATGGTTTTTTCTTTGAGGACCTTTTTTTCTGAGAGTGTGCAAATGGAACCGAATGGACCCGCCAGGGTCCATTTGGTTCACATTTGCACACTCTCAGGAAAAAAATAATAATAAAATGCGGCTCCAGACAGATTTTGAATTTAATCAACCGACGTCCAAGACAACATATACTCATCCTCTCATCTCTCATCTCTCATCTCTCTCTCTCCCTCTCTCTCTCTCTCAGCCGTGGCGTTGAATGGTGTGGAAGACGTGCGACTAGTCCTGGAGAACTATGCCTTGGAGGAAGACCCCATCGAGGCCTTTAAACGGAGACAGGCCCAGCTGGCCCTGGTAACATACACTACATCCATTCTTTTAAAGAAAAAAGTTCAATTCCTAACATCAAAAAGCATTGCGCATTCACCATCGATTTTTAGTGCCAAACCCGCCTTTTCCGCCTTTTTTGTGGCCACTAGGGGGCGCCAAAGTATTTATTTATTCATTTATTTTTAGGCGAGTACCTAACGCAGGGAAAGTGTTTAGCACCGAGACGCCAACACTGGTCGTCGGGCATTAAAGGGGAATTCCACCGATTTTCAACATTCTAATCTATCATTAATATACCTTAGAGGTGCTGGGTGGACATGATGAAAACGTTTCCCCATTCTGCGTTTCCTAGAAATGGAGGTCTGAAGAAAATCATTAACATGGTGGAACATGTCTTGACGACATCATCAAGATGTATTTGACCATGTTAATGGATTTCTTTAGACGCTTCTTTTTTCTGAGAGCGTACAAATGGAACCAAATGAACCCGTTAGGGTTTGTACGCTCTCAGAAAAAATGTTGAAAATGGGTGGAAACGGTGTCATAGAAGACCTTCTTCAGGACAGACAATGGAAGGTCCTGAAGGTCTGTGTGACCGAAACATTGACATGTAATAAAGAGCTAACATTCTGGCAAGAACTCGACAGTGTGCGGGATGTTTTTTTTTTTTTTTTGCATTGGTCATTTCGCTGCCCTATGCACCTGTCACCAAGTCTTTTGATGTGTGCATTGGCCTTTTTCTTTTTAATGCTAGCGAGATAAAAACGCACCAATTCTTGCCCTGAAAACGCCGTTTTTTTTCCATCACCACCACCGTATAATCATCAGGGACCACTGAACGCCATACCTTGTTATCCATACCACGGACGGTTCTATAGATCTAGAGTTGGTCTGCCGCTAGAATGGAGGTGGGCGGCAGTGTGCATGTGCCATGAGGTCACAGACTGACTATAGTCAGCTACCTGTTGATTTGACTGTTTTTAAACATATTTCCCTGTGATAGAGGGGTCAAAATGAACAAAGGAACTGCTAATATTTACAAATGGGTTCAAAAGACAAATTGCATTTGTTTTTGTTTTTTTTTTGGATGAATTTACTTTTATTGCGTGCCTGGACATCAGTTAATACAGTTGACACCATTGTATTAATCAATCAGTTCTCTGGTAAAAATAAAAATGTTAACTCACATTTTTGCTTCTGGGGGATCCCTAGAACAACATGTTTTCAGATGGGGGGGGGTCTGCAGACAAATATGAATAATTGTGGTGGTCCTTGGCTTGAAATATGTTAGCATCACTGACACAGGAACATAGTTTTTTCAGAAAAACTAGAATCTAGTGTCAGAGACTATAGAATCTAGTGGCAAAAACTCGATTCTAGCATCAGAAACTAGATTCTAGTGTCAATAAGTAGATCCTAAGTAGATCCTTTTTCTCACATAGTCGTAATAATAAACGTGTGTGTGTGTGTGTAGGAGGAGGAGCAGCGTCTAGCGGAGCTGGCCACGCAGCAGAAGAAGCCGTCTCTGTCTCTGGGCTCCATCGCATCGCGCTTCTGGCGCTCCAAGCAGCAGTGAGGCCACGCCCCCTCCGGCCTCCTACAACCAACGGCGACAACAGCCAATGGGGTGGACCATGGCAGGGAGAGGAGAGCGGGGAGGGTGGGGGTGAGAAAGCCAAGAATATGGGGATCGATCCAGCGGCGCGGTCCTAGCAGCGGGCCGGCGGTGAACAGAAGAAAAAAAACGATCCTACCACCTCTCGGGGCCGAAAGAAGGACCCCCCACCCCCCTCCACACTCCCACCCGGACCTCCTAGTCCTGCCCGCCCACCGGTGCTTAAAGGGAGACCGTGATTGGTTGAACTCAAGCGGCATAAAGGGATTGGTTTAATCACTTAAAGCCCTATAACTTGGGTGTCGTTTTTTTTTTCCTCTTTTTCATCACAATTCCTGAACAAAAAGAGCTCACAAGTTGTCGCAAATTGCGAGCTCGTAGACCCCGGATGCTTTTTTTTTTTTTTTTTTTTTTTTTTTTGTGCAAAAGCCCCCCTTCCTGTGTTTGTCGGAGTGCCTCAGTGTGGCCACAGAGTGGATATTCAGCCTCAGACACCCAAACCCAGTTGGAGAAACCTATTGTGTTTTATGTATGCTGTGTGCTGCAAGGTTTTGTGCAAAAGCCCTCACTCCCTTCCTCCCTCCCTCCCTCTCCACGATCTAAAAGCTAAGGGGTTTAAGTGGTTAAACAGAGCGGCGACATAGAAAAGGACTCGGGATTGGCTACAAGGCACACGGGGAATTGATTGGTCGGTCCTGGTCAATGCAGGACATTGGTAGATATCAGCCTCGTGTTGTTTGGTTGGTTGGTTGAACTCTTAAGTGGGACCAGATCCGCCCAGTCTCAACTCCATGTCTGGTTTTTATCACACACCTGACTGTGTGTGTGTTTGTGTGTGGGGAGGGTTGGGGTTTCTATTTTATTTGACTGTTTTTTGTTGTATATTATTGTTTAATATAAAAGTGACTCTGGCCTTGGCTGACGAATGGATGATGTGATGTTCAAACGTTCTTTATAATAAAGAATGGGAAACAGCCGTATCGGAGGTTTTGTCAGTGACTTTAGAGAGACGATCCTAATATTTCATACCGGTACAATTACAATTTAGGCATTTGGCAGACGCTCTTGATCCAGAGCGACTCAATGTTGAAAAGTTTACAATTTAATCAGGATTTACAATACAATATACAATGAAGCGCTAAAAAAAACATAATACATTAGGCAACTTAAATAAGTCAGTACAGCAAGTACTGTGGGTTGGTATGTAATACAATGCTATGGGCTGAGATGGAGTCTGAAGAGGTGCGTTTTCAGACTGTGGCGGAAGATAGGTAGTGAGTCTGTTGTTCTGATTGCGGTGGGAAGTATGTACAGTATGTCTGGGATGTAAAGTATGTATGTAATAGTGCTTTTATAAACTGGAAACCTAACTTTTATTTTATCCAGCTTAATATCAATTGGTATTGTATCTTATATCGTTTTAGTCATTGATTAGTCACCTTAACGTATGGTGTGTAGAGATGGAATGAGTAATACAGCTAAACGTGGGTCGACCCCCCACAAACTTTGCCAGGAATGGCAAATTCAACCTTGCTTTGAAGCTATGCCGTCATAAACAGCATACCGTAATTTCCGGACTATAAGCCCCACCTGAATATAAGCCGCACCAGCTAAATTTGGGGCAAAAATACTGATTTTTCCATGTATAAGCCGCACCTGAATATACTGTAAGCCGCACCAGACGGTAAGCTTCATGATAGAGAAGTAGTTTTCAACCTTTTTGATCCCAGGGCCCACTATTTATTCAGCATTTGAGCTACAGACCACCATTTGACAACATTTTCACCCCACAGAACCCAAAAACTAAAAATTTCTTTGGAGAGCGTAAAAATGAAACCAAGTGGTCCCTTGCGGGTCCATTTGGTTTCATTTTTACGCTCTCAAAGAGTTACATCTGGTTAACCAACTTTCCATTATTTAGTCTGGAGGGCCCACCTGGAACCCTCTCAGGGACCACCTGTAAGAATCCATAGATTGGCCGCACCGTTGTATAAGCCGCAGGGTCCAAAGCATGTGAAAAAAGTAGCGGCTTATAGTCCGGAAATTACGGTATACAAAGTCCAGAAAGTGACAGGACTTGTACTTATGTGAGCAGGTTTATTTCGAATGGATAGTGCTTTTATACACGGTATGTACACTACAGTACCAAAGATGAGAGGGAGGAGAAATGACAAAATAACCTTATTAGGGGAAAGAAGGGAGGGGCGGTTACAGTTGGTTAAATCATCTGCATGTTTATTATCCTTTTCTTCCATGGGATTAGACCAGGGGTTTTCAACCTTTTTGACTCCAGGGACCACCATTTATTCAGCATTTGAGCTACGGACCACCATTTGATTGTATTTTCACATCAAAGACCTAAAATTAAAGAATTCTTCTGGTTTTGTACACAATTCCAGGCTGTTTTGCGCCAACAAAACAGTTTTAAATGTCTTAAGTCAAGCCCCTTAATGTCTTAAGGGGCGGCTGTGGCTCAGGAGTAGAGCAGGTCGGCCAATGATCCAGTGGTCGGCGGTTCGATCCCTGCTCCTCCTGTCTACATGTCGAAGTGTCCTTGGGCAAGACACTGAACCCCACCTTGCCTCCAGTGGTTGGCACCACTGGTGTATGAATGTGGGAAGTGGGGACGCTGGCGTTGACTGTTCGCCGCTCTACTTCCCAATGTATGAATGAATGAATGGACCATTGTAAGCGCTTTGAGTATACACGCTGTGCATAGAAAAGCGCTATAAAAATGCAATCCATTAAGTGGTACTAATTCAGATAATGAATATTTTAACTCTTGAGATCTTAACTCTTGACAGTGTAAAAATGAAACCAAATGGACCCGCCAGGGTCCATTTGGTTTCATTTTTACATTCTCAAGAGTTAGATCTGGTTAACCAACTTTACATAATTTAGCCTGGGGACCACCTGGAACCTTCTCAAGGACCACTGGTGGTCCCCGGACCACCTGTTGAAAACCCCTGGATTAGACCATCGATCATTTCATGATTTTATCCAATTAAAATGCTCTAGAATAGCCTATTTAGCCACTACAACATTGTGGTTATTACATAACTGGTGACTCGCCGTGTTCTTGGGTGGGATTTGAAAAATATGTCCCTATGGAAAGGCTGCCTATATTATTTTGGTCATATTGACAGCAGCTGTCGCATGCATTTTATTTGTATTAGTCGTGAAAACATTAGTTGGAGAAACTATGTTTAAAACTAGAATAGTACGTGGTGTTCTGGGCACAGGTCTCCACCAGGCCAGGCCATCTTGTGGCAACAAATTGTGTTTTGCACATATCCACCTGTTGGAGGCGCTACAACAAGCCATTGTGGTGGGATATTTTTCTCAGCCTAGTAGGATTGGTTTATTCAGTTCCACTTCCACTAAAGCCAAGCTAGGTTTAAAACGGGAAAATTGGCAAGCCAGGACCATAAAGCCTGGATTTTTCTTTCTAGAAAAATATTTCCCAAATCATTCCCATCTTGTAGTACTCGTATTCAGTCATCCTTCTTCGTTGGGCGTTGACATCCTCAATACTTGCATTACCGCCCTCTTCTGTATATCAGTATAACTTCAATCTATCCCACACAATTACTGATACATACTTTACATACAAGGACACTTCTAGTTACAGTAGGGTACAGCAGAGGCAGGCAACCTGACACCACATCAAAATGATATATTTGCATCCGATTTTGATTGTCCATACGCACAGCAACCTTTGTTTTCTCTCTCTTTTTTTTCTTTAGAAATGTTTTCAGGATGTATGGTTATCGCACTCTTAAGTTACTATTATTACCACTGTTTCCTCAGTCAGAGTTAACTGAATGTGGGTTTGAATGAATGTAAAATGACACGCAGCATGTAATTTACATACAGATGTGAGTGTTTAGGTCTATATTAATCTGTCAAGACTGGTTAAGCACTGATCCAGGATATATTAAGCCAGGATATGTCTGTTCAGTCCTGGTTTAATCTCTTAATCCAAGTTTCGTGTGTGTGTGTGTGTGTGTGTGTGTGTGTTTGTGATGTGTGTGTGTGTGTGTGTGTGTTGTGTGTGTGTGTGTGTGTGTGTGTGTGTGTGTGGTGTTGTGTGTGTGTGAGTACTAATTGTTGCATCAGGCGAAGAGTGGCCACATGGCAGCCGTAAGGTTGCCGTTCGAACCTGTACTCCTGCAGAGAGTCTGCGTTGAAGTGTCCTTGGGCAGTACACTGAACCTCGCTTTGTTCCTGATGTGCAGGCTGGTGTCTTGCATGGTTTCCTCTACTATATGACTGCAATAATAATAGTGTAAATGGTCCAATCCATACTATAACTAAGGAAATGTCTGTCTGATTGTCTGAATGTTTGAAACCGGCGTAACTCCTTGCTGGCTGCGCCAATCGCTGTGAAATTTCACACGGCCGTTGACCATAATACTAGGAAGAGAGTGACAAAGCCCTTTTTTTTCAAATTAACACATCGTTGATTAATAATGCATTTATTGGTGCATTACATTTTCCTCATCTGCTTAACATTGGAGAGCCTTGGAGAGCAATTCCCTTGCAAATAGACACACGCACACACACACACACACACACACACACAACACACACACACACACACACACACACACAACACAGAGTGGTTACAGCAGCGTGCACTGTGCAGAAACAGCTCATCTACCAGCTCACCACTGGAAGCATTATACACATCTATCTTACGCTTTGAACGCATCTTCCATGCACAGTAAAAACATTTTACTGTCTGTCTGTCTAGAAAGAAATTGCAAGGACTGTGGCTATATTAGTGGCTCAAACCATTAGAAATAACCTTTAGGGACATATACAACATGACATTAAGTATTAAAAGCAGTCTGGGCATTTAGGGGCAGCCCCCCTCCCCCCCCCCCCCCCCTCCCTCCCCTAGATCCGCCCCCAAAGGTTTATAATGCTACCGTTTGGCAGCAGCGTGTCAAGTCAATCACACCTATAGGGAGGAGGGGGGGGGGGGGGGAGCAAAGCATGCATGCAGTCACTTATTAGTTAGCCTAATATTAAACCGATGTGATGTATAAAAACTAAGTATAGGCTAATGGTATAAAGGTAGAGGACCATACTGTACTCTGTTTTCTGATTTATAGACATAATTGCAAGGAGAGGGAGAGAGAGAGAGAGAGAGAGAGAGAGAGAGAGAGAGAGTGCGTGCGTCATCATCGTAATTTGCACCTCAAACAAACGGGGGACTTGTCGCTTGATCGTTTGAGCAGAGTTGGACTCGTGCCACAACCCCCCGCGCTACAGGCGCACTATACTATACTGCGGGCCGGGGAAGGTGCGAACATGGGAACCTGGCAATAAAAGGCTCGGTGACATCTACATATAAGGGTGTCATCGTCCCGAGGTGTGTGAAACCCTGAATGACACCCTGGAAAGTCATAAAGAAGGTGGACGTATAGGCTATATTCCCACGCCACGCTGGAGTGACCTGTATACAGTATATTTGGGCACGCGACACGCGCGCGCACACACACACACACACACACACACACACACACACAACACCACACACACACACCACACACACACACACACACACACACAAGCAGCACACCGTGTTGTTGGGGAGGGAGAGAGAGAGCCTTTTGAAAGTGGATCTATCGCCGCAGCGCGTGCCAGGCAACAATAATAACATGCGCGTGCTGCTGTGTTGTTTCGATCGCGTGCCATCTGTGGATCTGTGCTGTGATCGACCCACCCACGTGGT
>CM076977.1:51799236-51862915 GCA_039105355.1 Benthosema pterotum | reverse complement strand
AAAAATATGAAAAATGAGTGGCCCTCTCTCTGCCCCGCATTGTCCTCCAGGTTTTCTTGGAACGGGGTCTTGAAGTAGCGAATAACATTTTTCCAACAGTGCTCTCTCCAATCGTTGGAGCATGTCGAGGTAGATTGAAATTCCCAGATCCCTTCCCATACTTCTTCCGAAATAGCAATACCTGCGTCCCTCTCCCATCTCTCTTTAATGTATAGTGTGCTTTCATTTTTAGCAGTCGAGAGTGCATCATATATACCCCGAGATGGATTTGCTTGGTTCTGCTATAATGGCTGATTTTAATATAGAATAAAACTCTGATTCAGTTGTGGAGAAATCTTTAATTTACATTCTTGGTTGATATAGTGTCGCACCTGGAGGTATCTATTGAAATCATTCTGCTCTAGCCATGTTTAACCTGTAAAGATCTGAAACAATAGTTTATTTTAAAGTAAAAAACATAAGCATGGGTGTTGTACTTGTCCCGATCACATTTTTTTGTTCCCCTTCCGATCCCGATCATTTGAGTTTGAGTATCTGCCAATCCCGATATTTCCCAATCAGATCTGCCAATCCCGATATTTCCCAATCCGATCACTTTTTTTTGCTCCCGTTACAATCCAGATCATTCCGATAATTTTTCCCGATCAGATACATTTTGCAAATGCATTAAGAAAAAAAAGGACTAAAACTTAATTAAATTGTCCCAAGAAAAAATCTTATATGAAGTCCACCAAATAGCAGAATGATATAGCAGACTAGAATAGCACTCCTAACTCAAATGTGCACTTGGGCAACTCCAAAGCAAATTCCACAACATTTATTTACCTGCCATAGTGGCAACCTTTTACCCTATGTCGGATCACTGGGTGATACAGGTATACTGCATGTACCAATACCGAATGGTCTGATGATCACAATTTATGGCCAACACTGCTACTTTCCTGGTACCGATACAGTATTTGCCGATACCGATTTGAACCGATATGACAAAAAAAAGGGCCGATCTGATACTTTTCCCGATACCGATACAGTATTGGGACATCCCTACTAAATACTGTATTTGAGCTTGGTGTCACTCTGACATGTGCTCTGTGTCGTTCCTGCATCTCTCCTCCTTCCAGGCGAAGGAGAGTTCAACCAGCGTCTGGAGCGTTTCAGAGCACCGTCGTTCGAGCCGAGCAGCGGCAGCAGCAGCAGCACCTCCGCTGCAGGCCACCACCACCACCACCAGAGGGCCACCACCTGCCCTCGCTCCCTCTCCAACTTCGTCTCTGACATCCACCAGAAGATCCAGGGAGACGACGTGACGCCCAGCTCCAAGGAAGCTTCCCGCATTCGGCAGGTATAATCAAAGATACTCTATTTATAAAGATGGCCATACTCCCATTGGCGCCACTATATAAATGACATGGACTACAAAGCCTACAAATGGTCTCCTAAGTAGTAATGGTTTAGATCAGAGCCCCCTAAAATGTTGAAAATGGGTGCAGTTCCCCTTTAAGCTGTTGTTTGGCTTTGCCGGCGTCGCTCTTCCATTACAAAATCCGTTTTGTAATAATGCTTGTCCTTTCTGTAAGCCCCTCCTCGAACCGCTATGGTCCAATCACAGCTAAGCATAACATGTGATAGACAAACCTCTGCACCAATAGCTCCTCCTATAGACCTGCGCAGTTATGTCACCTCCCCGGTTCCACTAGTGTTTTCCCCATTCATTTTTCTCCTACACTTTTCGAAGATATCTATCTAATTAGCAAGAAGTAGAAAACGGCAGGATACAACACATGTGGTTTAGTTTTTCATCTTCGAAATTATTTGATCGGCCCGAAAGATTGTGTGTGTCATCATGATTTGTCACGACCCGAGTTGGCTTTGTCCGTGTTGTAATCTTCTTCTTAAATTATTTTCAAAAAGTCTAAGAAAAATGAATGGGGAAAACACTAGTGGAACCGGGGCGGTGACGTCACTGCGCAGTGCGCAGGTCTATATAATAAAACATTTTTAAAAAATAAATGCCACACACACTTTTTTTTCCACTGCATACGGCAGGCTTTGTTGACGGATGTGGAAGAGATTTTGAAGTTCTGGTTCCAATGAACCAGTATTTAATGTATAATGTCCGTGGTATTTACATTGGACTGATTGAGCCCTGGCTGGAAAGTGTGGATGCTGGATGCTGTTGAGAGGGCAGGGCTTACTGTAAGGTTTAAGTTGGTCTTTTTATTTTTACCTGTCTGTGGTGTGGATGTTACTGTACATGTCGACTCTGGGAGGGGGGAAGGGAAAGATGCTCAGTGTTCTGTCCTCCCATCCTTCAGGAGAGAGAACAGGAGGTGCGCCTGTTGGTCTCCAAACCCATCGCCAACAACGTCTGGTTGAAAAGGAGCAACTCTGACCCATCGCTGGCTGAGGTGTGCTATAGTTTTTACACACTGTATTTGGCGTTTTTTTTTTGTACTTTCACCTCACTTATCATTGTATTTGTCATAGGGCAGTGGTTTTCAACCAGTGGTTGGGGACCACCACCAGTGGTCCTTGAGAGGGTTCCAGGTGGTCCCCAGCTAAGTTGGTTAACCAGATGAAAAGTTGGTTAGCCAGATGTAACTCTTGCAATTCTCCATCGCAGTTTTACTCGGACCAAAGACCTTTAAAAAAGATAATATGGATATGGCAAATGCAAAAGAAATTGCAGATGAATTCAACAAATTTTCGTAAACATAGGACCAAGCTTGGCAAAGGAGATAAGAAGAACCGAGAGAGAAGGATGGTCTAGATGAAACACTCATCCACACTAACCACACTCCATCTTTATCACTAGTGTAACGGAACAAGAAATATTAAAAATAGTCAATAAATTTAAAAATAAAAAATCGACCGACCTCACTAATATAGATATGACGATAGTTAAAAACACAATAGAAAACACCGTAAAACCATTTACTTACATCTGTAATCAATCATTCCTTACAGGTATTTTTCCAAATAAAATGAAACCAGCCAAAATAATACCAATATATAAAAGCGGAGACAAGCAATTATTTACCAACTATAGACCGATTTCACTACTATCCCAATTCTCCAAAATCCTGGAAAAACTTTTTGTAGATAGACTGGATTGCTTTATAGACAAATATCAATTACTATGTAATAACCAATATGGATTTAGAACTAATAGATCAACATCCATGGCAGTTGTAGAACTAGTAGAGAATATTTCAACAGCAATAGATAACACACAATACACAGTGGGGGTCTTCATTGATCTAAAAAAGGCCTTCGACACCATAAACCATGATATATTACTTGCAAAAATGCAAAGGTATGGTATTAGGGGTATTGCCCTCTCTTGGTTGAAAAGCTATCTCAAAGATAGAACACAATTCGTTAGCCTAAATGGAATAGAGTCAGAAACATTACACACATGCTTTGCGTACCACAGGGCTCCGTACTTGGACCGAAATTATTTATTCTCTATATTAACGACATAGGTAAAGCTCTACAGAATATGCATTGTGTCCTGTTTGCTGATGACACAAGCCTGTACGCATCTGGTGCAGATCTCAAACAGCTCATGACTCAAGTACAAAATGATCTAAATAATTTAAAAAAGTGGTTTGAAATAAATAAATTATCATTAAATATCAGCAAAACTAATTTTATTATTTTGGTAACAAGAAGATTAATACCCCATTTCAGTTATCTATCAACAGTATACCACTAGAACAGACCAGTAGTACTAAATTCCTTGGAATCACTATTGACGATAGACTCAGTTGGAAACCACATATTGATAATTTAAAAAGAAAACTATCCAAAATTATAGCAATATTGTATAAAATGAAGAGTACCGTCAACAAAAAATCACTCCAAATGCTGTACAGATCTCTTTTATTACCATATTTAACATATTGTGTAGAGATGTGGGGAAACACTTATAGAACAATAATACATCCAATCTGTATACTGCAGAAAAAAGCAATAAGAATAGTTAATATGGCAGATTACTATGCACCAACCAACCAATTATTTATTGAAAATCAAACACTCAAATTTCAAGACTTAGTTAATCTAAACTCTACTGCAATAATATACAAAGCATATAATAAAACGCTTCCAAGTTGCCTGCAGGAGCTTTTCAAACCAAGGGAGAGCAAACATGACCTCAGGGGAACTGGCATGTTTAAGCCAATGAAGGCAAGGACAAATACTAAACAAAGATGTGTAACTGTCACAGGAGTAAAATTGTGGAATGCATTAGAAACTGAGCTTAAACTGTCAAACTCTATAAAAACGTTCAAGAAATTATTTAAAGCAAACGCAATTAAAGCATATATCGCAACAGACGGAATATGATAAGAAATAATTTTGCATAAAAATGGTATCGCTCATAGTGGTGTGTATGAGTATGAGTGTATGCATGTATGTGTAATGCATATGTGTGTATATGTGTATATGTATATGCATATGTGTATATGTATACTGTATACATATATGTGTGTAAGTATTGCATATACTATATTGTATTGTGTTACATAATATTTATATTATATTATATTATATTATATTATTTATATTTATTATATTATATTATATTATATACATCCATGCTTATGTATGTAGGAAATGATATGTACGAAAGACCTCATGAAGTCAATATATATATAAAAAAAAAAAACATATATTACTCTTTTGTTCCCAAAGCGTAGACACAGGAGATATTATTTCATATTATATTATCTGTGTTAAAGAGGTGGGCATCGATAAGCTTTACACTTCGCCCATACTTTTTTCGGTGAAGAAGAAAAAAAAAAAAAAAGGTATGTTATGAGATTTGTTAATCTTCTGTTTCCTTGTATTTTTTTTTTTCTTTTCTTTTTTATTGTCCGAAAAATAAAACCAATCAATGTTGCCGGTTCAACTCTGTGATTACCTCCGCTACCTGCTCACCGCGACAACAACGATACTCCCTGTTATATTGATACATTCCCTTTTTTAATATGCAGAACAGCGGGATGTTATAATAGTAGTGCAAGTGTTCCTATCCTGGTCCAGGTCCGTGTAAGCAGCAGCAGCACCTCGCTGCAGGCCACCACCACCACCACCAGAGGGCACACCTGCCCTCGCTCCGTCTCCAACTTTGTCTCTGACATCCAGCAGAAGATCCATATATTATATTAAACTATGCTTATACTATGCAATATTATGCATATTATATATATTATATTATATTATATTATATTATATTATTTATATTATATTATATTATATTATATTATATTATATTATATTATGTTATATTATGTTGTTTGTTATGTTATGTTATGTTATGTTATGTTATTTATATTTATTATATTATATTATATTATATTATATTATATTATATTATATTATATTATACATCCATGCTTATGTATGTAGGAAATGATATGTACGAAAGACCTCATGAAGTCAATATATATATAAAAAAAAAACATATATATACTCTTTTGTTCCCAAAGCGTAGACACAGGAGATATTATTTCATTTGTGCTTTGATAGATGTTTTTGTGATTTATTTATTTATATTCGTATGCATATATTATCTGTGTTAAAGAGGTGGGCATCGATAAGCTTTACGCTTCCGCCCATACCTTTTTTCGGTGAAGAAGAAAAAAAAAAAAAAAAGGTATGTTATGAGATTTGTTAATCTTCTGTTTCCTTGTATTTTTTTTTTCTTTTCCTTTTTTATTGTCCGAAAAATAAAACCAATCAATGTTGCCGGTTCAACTCTGTGATTACCTCCGCTACCTGCTCAACCGCGACAACAACGATACTCCCTGTTATATTGATACATTCCCTTTTTTAATATGCAGAACAGCGGGATGTTATAATAGTAGTGCAAGTGTTCCTATCCTGGTCCAGGTCCGTGTAAGCAGCAGCAGCACCTCCGCTGCAGGCCACCACCACCACCACCAGAGGGCCACCACCTGCCCTCGCTCCGTCTCCAACTTTGTCTCTGACATCCAGCAGAAGATCCATATATTATATTAAACTATGCAATATTATGCCATATTATGTTATGTTATGTTATGTTATGTTATGTTATGTTATGTTATGTTATGTTATGTTATGTTATGTTATGTTATGTTATGTTATGTTATGTTATGTTATGTTATGTTATGTTATGTTATGTTATGTTATATATTATATTATATTATATTATATTATATTATATTATATACATCCATGCTTATGTATGTAGGAAATGATATGTACGAAAGACCTCATGAAGTCAATATATATAAAAAAAAAAACATATATATATACTCTTTTGTTCCCAAAGCGTAGACACAGGAGATATTATTTCATTTGTGCTTTGATAGAATGTTTTTGTGATTTATTTATTTATATTCGTATGCATATATTATCTGTGTTAAAGAGGTGGGCATCGATAAGCTTTACGCTTCCGCCCATACCTTTTTTCGGTGAAGAAGAAAAAAAAAAAAAAAAGGTATGTTATGAGATTTGTTAATCTTCTGTTTCCTTGTATTTTTTTTTTCTTTTCCTTTTTTATTGTCCGAAAAATAAAACCAATCAATGTTGCGGTTCAACTCTGTGATTACCTCCGCTACCTGCTCAACCGCGACAACAACGATACTCCCTGTTATATTGATACATTCCCTTTTTAATATGCAGAACAGCGGATGTTATAATAGTAGTGCAAGTGTTCCTATCCTGGTCCAGGTCCGTGTAAGCAGCAGCAGCACCTCCGCTGCAGGCCACCACCACCACCACCAGAGGGCCACCACCTGCCCTCGCTCCGTCTCCAACTTTGTCTCTGACATCCAGCAGAAGATCCATATATTATATTAAACTATGCAATATTATGCCATATTATGTTATGTTATGTTATGTTATGTTATGTTATGTTATGTTATGTTATGTTATGTTATGTTATGTTATGTTATGTTATGTTATGTTATGTTATGTTATGTTATGTTATATATTATATATTATATTATATTATATTATATATATACATCCATGCTTATGTATGTAGGAAATGATATGTACGAAAGACCTCATGAAGTCAATATATATAAAAAAAAAAAACATATATATACTCTTTTGTTCCCAAAGCGTAGACACAGGAGATATTATTTCATTTGTGCTTTGATAGAATGTTTTTGTGATTTATTTATTTATATTCGTATGCATATATTATCTGTGTTAAAGAGGTGGGCATCGATAAGCTTTACGCTTCCGCCCATACCTTTTTTCGGTGAAGAAGAAAAAAAAAAAAAAGGTATGTTATGAGATTTGTTAATCTTCTGTTTCCTTGTATTTTTTTTTTCTTTTCCTTTTTTATTGTCCGAAAAATAAAACCAATCAATGTTGCCGGTTCAACTCTGTGATTACCTCCGCTACCTGCTCAACCGCGACAACAACGATACTCCCTGTTATATTGATACATTCCCTTTTTTAATATGCAGAACAGCGGGATGTTATAATAGTAGTGCAAGTGTTCCTATCCTGGTCCAGGTCCGTGTAAGCAGCAGCAGCACCTCCGCTGCAGGCCACCACCACCACCACCAGAGGGCCACCACCTGCCCTCGCTCCCTCTCCAACTTCGTCTCTGACATCCACCAGAAGATCCAGGGAGACGTGATGCCCTAGGAGAAGACAACATGGAGAGAGAAAAAGAGCATTAACGGAAGTAGAAGGCATGATCTACAGACCTATACTGTAGGTAAAACCATGGATATACACGACGAGGCTGGCCAAGTGCTTGGCTACCCTGGGATCCTGTGTAAATATCTTATCTACCTATCTAGTTTCTGAATAACATAATATTCAAAGATTTCACCACGTTTTCACGATTTTTCAAAAATAGCAGAGATACAAGCTCATAGCGCGCCACTTGGTGGCGCGCTATGAGCTTGTAGATCTGCTATTTTCCAATAGTTAAAACATAATGCTTAGAACGCCAAAACACGTTCAGTACACTAGGGGGATTCCACCATTTGTCAACATTTTACCATGTCATTAATATACTTTAGAGATGTTGTTTTGGACATGATAAAAAAGGTTCCCCCCATTCTGTGTTTCATAGAAATTTCGATTTCGATTAATTGTGAATCCCTACCATACTGTGCGTTAGGCCATATACTGGGCATTATGCGGCCCGGGGGCCAAATGCGGCCCTTTGTCTGACTCTGACCGGCCCGTGAAAGGGTACTGTGGTTTTCAACCAGTGGTCCGGCGACCACCAGTGGTCCTTGAGAGAGTTCCGAGTTAATATGGAAAGTTGGTTAACCAGATGTAACTGTTTGAGAGACAAAAGCAAAAGAAATCTTTAGTTTGGGGGTCTGTAGGGCTAAAATGTCATCAAATGCTGGTCCTCTGTGGCTCAAATACTGAATAAATAGAGGGCCCTGGTGTCAAATGGTTGGTCTTACTCTTACTTTTATCTTGAAGTTAAATTAATATTATGCAGTCGCAGACTTTAGTTCAGCCTTTAGTCTTGGCCCTCCACAATATTTTATACATCTCATTTGGCCCCCCATTTGGGAAAAAATAATTGCCCACCCCTGCCATATACAGTTTGTGTGCAGCCACAGGCCCGCACACAAAACACACACAGTGTTTTCTACAATCAGATGAGATCAGATCTCCACTCAAGAGAAAAGCCTCCACATGCATATCACACAAACACAGCAACTGCTCAGACATCCAAAGCAACACTACATTTCACACGGGCGCGGCGCACGCACAGACGCACAGACACACACACACACACACACACAAACCCCCACAGGCAAAGAAAAAAAAAGATGGCTTTTTGTGAACCTGCAATTAGCATTGCTCTGTCCTGCAGTGACAGATCCCTTTGATGTGAAGAGCAGCTGGGATAAATACAAGCGTAAGAAAGATGTGCTCTTTAAGGAGAGGTGAGAAGAAGAGGGAGGAATCTTTCAATAGACTCACGACGGCTCCACTCCAGGCTGTCTAAACACAACCCGTTTTTTTTTTTTTTTTAGAATGTCAACACAATCAGCAGGTAGGAAATGGTGGAATTGACGACTTAATAGGCGTCCTGGGAAAGGTCCAATAAGAAAAATATTTACAACCAAAACACGACTTTAAAAAGGGGAATTCCACCCATTTTCAACATTTTAATGTCATTAATATACCTTAGAGATGTTGTGTGGACATGATAAAAAAAAAAAGTTCCCCCAATTCTGTATTTCTTAAAAATGGAGGTCTTTAAAAAATCATTAACATGGTGAAATACATCTGATGACATCCTCAAGATGTATTTCACCACGTTAATGATTTTTCTTTCAGACCTCTTTTTCCTGAGAGGGTACAAATGGAACCAAATGGAACCAAATGGACCCTAACGGGTCCATTTGGTTTACATTTGTATGCTCTCAGGAAAATTTTGAACTTCAGCTAAAAATCTCCCCAGCATCCTATCTCACAGCTAGAGAAGCAACGTCTAGAGCTGCAATCCTACTATATGCAAACATACAGTATCAGACCGGTGTACTTTAGTGATGTTTATTTTCTTAAATCACACTCATTCACCTCACTCACTTCACACTTGTGTGAAGTGAGGGGCACTCCTTTCCATTCAATTCAAACAAGCTTTATTGGTATGAGAAAAACAAACGTTTACATTTGCCAAAGCAAGTGTCACAAGTACGATGCAATAAAAAGAAAGTTGAAAATGGGGAATGTACATGTACAGGTATATACACCAGTAGTTGGAAGGCGTTTTGTAAACAGAGTCATCACATTGCATATTAAGCAGGTCTACTGCCCCCTGCCCTGGTCAGTGGTCAACTGATGTTATGGACGGTCCTCTACACAAGGGAAATACTTTGGTCTCTGGTCAGCCTGGCCTAGCCTGTCTCTACACCTCTGTCAAAGCTGGTCCAATAGAACAGTGGTTTTCAACCAGTCCTTGAGAGGGTTCCAGGTGGTCCCCAGCTAAGTTGGTTAGCCAGATGCAACTCTTGGGAGTGTAAATATGAAACCAAATGGACCCGCAAGGGTCCATTTGGTTTCATTTTTACACTCCCCAAGAGTTAAACTATTCATCAACTTAATTAGCCCAAGTCTACACAACTAGAGACTGTATTAATGGTCTGGATTAATTAAAGACTGGATTAATGGTCAATTGGTCATTTTGATCTGCATGTTTGCTCGTTTCGTTTTCCCAATTACAGCCTGGTATAGTGGACAAAATCAAAAAGAAATCTTCAGTTTTGGGGTCTGTGGGGCTAAAATGGTGAATAAATGGTGGGGCCTGGTATCAAAAAGGTTGAAACCCCCTGCAATAGAAAACCACAAAACTACACTCCCCTGGCCCACACAGAGCATTGAGCTGGACCAGGTCTGTCTTTTGTCTTTGTTTAGGTCAGGTTCAAAGACATTATTGACACATCCTGATGACCAATTTAAACCCAAGCCTGAATCTTGGAGAATCACTTGACAGCAAAGCGATCAGAGCTCTCTGCCTACTGATACACCTGGTGGTGACCTCTAAATACATTGTTGATTTTTTTTTAAAAAAATGGATTAAAAATAGATTACATAACTCCTTTGACGCCTTTAGTTTGGTCCGGTCCTGGCCAACATTATAGGTTTCCTGCTACAGTTACATTTTAGATGTTTTCGAAGCTCTATGTGAGACTACTATATGGCCTTATATTGGTACCAGTCAGCCACGTGTCTGCACATGCGGTTTAAAAATTCACCAAAATAGGAACTAGGACTTCAACATGTAATGCTAAGGTTTGGAGAAATTAGTAGATGCTAGACAGCCACTAAAAGCAGTGTGTGAAATACTTTTAAAAGTGTCAACGTTTTCGGAAAATAAAAACAGACAAATAAAAATGTTAAAACAAAAGAAGGGAAGTTCTGAGCTAGTTTCAGGCATCAACAATGTCTCGGTTTCAGAGCAATTCAGTGCATATAAGAGATGACCAACAAACCACAGTTTCCTTTTTGATCCTACAAGGTCAAGACTTCTCTTTTTGCTCGGAGGAAGGCTGGCCCAGAAACACAGAAACAATAAGAGAATGACTGAGCCTTATATTGCATTCTCTCAATTGTTGAGTTCCGTTCGCTTCGGTGTGAGTAACGTTTCCCCAACTAGTCGTTCCTGAGGCCGAACATTCACAAGGTTGATGTTTGCTTTAGGTACCGTACTATGGCCAGGCTTGAACTGGCATGATCACTGCTGCTTTCATCACTGTCAAGTTTGAATTTGATGGCTCCGGCTTAGGACGATTTGTTTTTACTCTCTATTTGTCTCATAGGAAAACAGGTGGTCCAGCCAGGGACCACCAGTGGTCCTTGAGAGGGTTCCAGGTGGTCCCCAGGCTAAATGATGGAAAGTTGGTTAACCAGATGTAACTCTTGAGAACGTAAAAATGAAACCAAATGGACCCTTGCGGATCCATTTGGTTTCATTTTCACACTCAAGAGTTAAAATAATTCATCATCTGAATTAGCACTATTACAATTAAGAAGTCTACACTGTTTTGTTTGCAAAATCCAGCCTGGAATTGTGAACAAAACCAAAATAACTCTTTAGTTTTAGGTCTTTGGGGCTAAAATGTCATCAAATTGTGGTCTGTGGCTCAAATGCTGAATAAATGGTGTGCACTGGTATGAAAAAGGTAAAAAAAAAAAAAAAAAAAAAAAACACTGATCTAAAAGACCCTCCCTGCATCCCGGGATTCATTAGATTGAAAAAGGAGGTTAGCCAATGGAATACAAACACCCTAAGAACTACTATCCATGTACTAAGTAGACCACTGGACCTTGCACATATAAACAGAGCTGACCAAAAACTTTTCAGGCTCATGACAAAGCGGTGCTAATATGTGTGTGTGTGGGAGTGTGTGTGTGCGACGTTGTAACCAATCACAGCACAGCAGTCTCCAGCAGTTTCATAATGAGCCAATAGAGTGGAAGTGAGGTGGGGTTAGATTCAAATCTGTTTACAAACACAGATTTTGTCCACATTAAAGTTGCCTATATTACCATTAAACAGTCCCTAAACGCGTTTTTGTTTTTCTATATACACTATATAGTCTTGAGGATAAATTCTGCCATTTGTCCCCAAGATAACTGCACATTTATTTGAATAAAAAAGCTCTATACCGTGTTATGACACGTCAATGCAATGTGACACACTGTAGCTCTGTTTACAAAACACTGTACCCCCTCCAGCTGTATATACAGTACTTTCCCCATTTCAAACTGTTTGTACTGCATCTGTGACACTTACTATGGCAATGCAAACATTTGTTTTCTCATTCAAATAAAGCTCCTTGAATTGAATTGAATTGAATTGAACACAAGAGAGATTAGCGCATCAGAGTGTGTGGATCCAATTTCTGACATAAGTTTGTTTCCACTAATGACCAGCCATCTCCCCAGTGATTAAATGACCATACTGTGGTGGTATGGCATGGCCCATTGAATACAACCCATTATATACTTAGAATGACGAGCGTTTTTCCAAAGCATACCGCGGTTGGTTTGATTTCGCTGAAGCCATTGGTTTCTGTTCGTTTCATTAAGGTTTGCGATATGAAAAGCCGACATGCCGCGGCTTGAAACTCGCCTGATGTAATCTTACATGAGGCTGCGCTTTTTTTAATGAATTTTAGATTGTGGGCTGAACGATAAGCCTGTGAATAATTCAAATGTAAAAAGGTGGCTTAAAGGGGAATTCAGGGGTTGACACTAAGGTCTCCGAGGCACTTGCCCATCGGGCAAGTGCAAGTCAGGTTCTACTTGCCCTCAGGTCATGGTCACTTGCCCCCCAGGTTCCAGGTGGTCCCCAGTTAAGTTGGTTAACCAGATGTAACTCTTGAGAACGTAAAAATGAAACCAAATGGACCCTTGCGGGTCCATTTGGTTTCATTTTTACACTCTCAAGAGTTAAAATTCATCATCTTAATTAGCCCAGGCCTACACTGTAGAAGATTAATGGTCATTTTGATCTGTATGTTAATTTGCCTGTTTTGTTTCCCAAATCCAGCCTGGAATTGTGGATATCTGGAAAGACACAGAGGCAGAGTGCAATGACTGTCTTCAAGACAAATTTATCTTGTGTTGTGTTATAGTGCACCAAGTTGCACACTTGCCCGATCGGGCAACCAGGTAGCAGTCTTCACTTGCCACACCATTTTTTTTTACTTGCCCCGGGCAAGTGGGCAAGTGTTAGTGTCAACCCCTGGGAATTCCATAATGCCATGTTGTGTTTATATGATATACAGTATTAACTCTAATAGGATTGTTAGTTGCCCACAAACATATAGTGCATGACGGACATGTACAGTATGACCTGTACAAGCATTAGCTTAAAGGGATAGTTCAGACTTTTTGAAGTTAAGCTGTATGAAATACTTGCCATTAATATAATGTTGTCAACTGTATTAACTGATGTCCAGAGTCCCATGGTGGGAGTTCGGCTCTAGTTTTGGTGAAATATGAAGTAGTTCGGGTCAGGAACAGGAAAAGTAAATGAATCCCAAAAACATTATTATTGTTGACCTATTTCTGAAATATTAAAGCATCCTTCATTCTATCACAGGGAACTAATGTTTTCTGTGTCCATATCACCACGCCCAAAAAGTAGTTCCATGTGATAGGGGTGGCCAAAAACGGAAACTACTTATTGACCAAAACCACACTCTGGGCATCACTTAACACAGTTGACACCACTATATTAATGGCAAGTATCTGACCCAACTTAAGTACCAAAAATCTGAACTATCCCTTTAAGAGAAAGGCAGAGAATGGGATGCTGAATCAGGGGTTGACACTAAGGTCTCCGAGGCACTTGCCCATTGGGCAAGTACAAGTCAGGTTTTACTTGCCCTCAGGTCATGGTCACTTGCCCCCCAGGTACCAGGTGGTCCCCAGTTAAGTTGGTTAACCAGATGTAACTCTTGAGAACGTAAAAATGAAACCAAATGGACCCTTGCGGGTCCATTTTGGTTTCATTTTTACATGATGATTATTCATCATGTGAATTAGCCCAAGAATTAGCCCAAGTCTACACAACTATATTCCCTTCCAGGCAAGCATCTAGCGCATTGTAGTGCATTTTGGCAACACTGATCAACTTGTATTGTATCTTATATTGTGGATTAGTCAACTTTGCCACAAGGTATGCTAGGTTCAAACTACTTGTGCATGAGTGGAGCGAGTGAGCAGAGAGTAAGCACCCCGACACCTCCAGGAGATAAGACTATCGACAACAGATCACTTAATTACGTCACCATTGCGTCATCACCTAAACCAGCCAATCGGAGTACTTCGAGGGACGGTCGACGGCCGCAAACCAATTGCTTAACTTTGCACCCGCTCCGCTCACGCAAGCGAAAATCCACAGACGCACTGATTCACCGCAGGCAGAAGTTAAGACGTTTGTGCAACAACTCACCGACGACCATGAGGGTGAACTCGAATCCTCGCTTCACAGACTTCCTGTAGACTTGGTTGGGGAGGTTGGCGAAGCCCACATAGCCCTCCAGATTCCTCTGCTAGGAGAAGACAACATGGAGAGAGAAAAAGAGCATTAACGGAAGTAGAAGGCATGATCTACAGACCTATACTGTAGGTAAAACCATGGATATACACGACGAGGCTGGCCAAGTGCTTGGCTACCCTGGGATCCTGTGTAAATATCTTATCTACCTATCTAGTTTCTGAATAACATAATATTCAAAGATTTCACCACGTTTTCACGATTTTTCAAAAATAGCAGAGATACAAGCTCATAGCGCGCCACTTGGTGGCGCGCTATGAGCTTGTAGATCTGCTATTTTCCAATAGTTAAAACATAATGCTTAGAACGCCAAAACACGTTCAGTACACTAGGGGGATTCCACCATTTGTCAACATTTTACCATGTCATTAATATACTTTAGAGATGTTGTTTTGGACATGATAAAAAAGGTTCCCCCCATTCTGTGTTTCATAGAAATTTCGATTTCGATTAATTGTGAATCCCTACCATACTGTGCGTTAGGCCATATACTGGGCATTATGCGGCCCGGGGGCCAAATGCGGCCCTTTGTCTGACTCTGACCGGCCCGTGAAAGGGTACTGTGGTTTTCAACCAGTGGTCCGGCGACCACCAGTGGTCCTTGAGAGAGTTCCGAGTTAAATATGGAAAGTTGGTTAACCAGATGTAACTGTTTGAGAGACAAAAGCAAAAGAAATCTTTAGTTTGGGGGTCTGTAGGGCTAAAATGTCATCAAATGCTGGTCCTCTGTGGCTCAAATACTGAATAAATAGAGGGCCCTGGTGTCAAATGGTTGGTCTTACTCTTACTTTTATCTTGAAGTTAAATTAATATTATGCAGTCGCAGACTTTAGTTCAGCCTTTAGTCTTGGCCCTCCACAATATTTTATACATCTCATTTGGCCCCCCATTTGGGAAAAAATAATTGCCCACCCCTGCCATATACAGTTTGTGTGCAGCCACAGGCCCGCACACAAAACACACACAGTGTTTTCTACAATCAGATGAGATCAGATCTCCACTCAAGAGAAAAGCCTCCACATGCATATCACACAAACACAGCAACTGCTCAGACATCCAAAGCAACACTACATTTCACACGGGCGCGGCGCACGCACAGACGCACAGACACACACACACACACACACACAAACCCCCACAGGCAAAGAAAAAAAAAGATGGCTTTTTGTGAACCTGCAATTAGCATTGCTCTGTCCTGCAGTGACAGATCCCCTTTGATGTGAAGAGCAGCTGGGATAAATACAAGCGTAAGAAAGATGTGCTCTTTAAGGAGAGGTGAGAAGAAGAGGGAGGAATCTTTCAATAGACTCACGACGGCTCCACTCCAGGCTGTCTAAACACAACCCGTTTTTTTTTTTTTTTTTTAGAATGTCAACACAATCAGCAGGTAGGAAATGGTGGAATTGACGACTTAATAGGCGTCCTGGGAAAGGTCCAATAAGAAAAATATTTACAACCAAAACACGACTTTAAAAAGGGGAATTCCACCCATTTTCAACATTTTAATGTCATTAATATACCTTAGAGATGTTGTGTGGACATGATAAAAAAAAAAAGTTCCCCCAATTCTGTATTTCTTAAAAATGGAGGTCTTTAAAAAATCATTAACATGGTGAAATACATCTGATGACATCCTCAAGATGTATTTCACCACGTTAATGATTTTTCTTTCAGACCTCTTTTTCCTGAGAGGGTACAAATGGAACCAAATGGAACCAAATGGACCCTAACGGGTCCATTTGGTTTACATTTGTATGCTCTCAGGAAAATTTTGAACTTCAGCTAAAAATCTCCCCAGCATCCTATCTCACAGCTAGAGAAGCAACGTCTAGAGCTGCAATCCTACTATATGCAAACATACAGTATCAGACCGGTGTACTTTAGTGATGTTTATTTTCTTAAATCACACTCATTCACCTCACTCACTTCACACTTGTGTGAAGTGAGGGGCACTCCTTTCCATTCAATTCAAACAAGCTTTATTGGTATGAGAAAAACAAACGTTTACATTTGCCAAAGCAAGTGTCACAAGTACGATGCAATAAAAAGAAAGTTGAAAATGGGGAATGTACATGTACAGGTATATACACCAGTAGTTGGAAGGCGTTTTGTAAACAGAGTCATCACATTGCATATTAAGCAGGTCTACTGCCCCCTGCCCTGGTCAGTGGTCAACTGATGTTATGGACGGTCCTCTACACAAGGGAAATACTTTGGTCTCTGGTCAGCCTGGCCTAGCCTGTCTCTACACCTCTGTCAAAGCTGGTCCAATAGAACAGTGGTTTTCAACCAGTCCTTGAGAGGGTTCCAAATGGACCCTTGCGGGTCCATTTGGTTTCATTTTTACACTCCCCAAGAGTTAAACTATTCATCAACTTAATTAGCCCAAGTCTACACAACTAGAGACTGTATTAATGGTCTGGATTAATTAAAGACTGGATTAATGGTCAATTGGTCATTTTGATCTGCATGTTTGCTCGTTTCGTTTTCCCAATTACAGCCTGGTATAGTGGACAAAATCAAAAAGAAATCTTCAGTTTTGGGGTCTGTGGGGCTAAAATGGTGAATAAATGGTGGGGCCTGGTATCAAAAAGGTTGAAACCCCCTGCAATAGAAAACCACAAAACTACACTCCCCTGGCCCACACAGAGCATTGAGCTGGACCAGGTCTGTCTTTTGTCTTTGTTTAGGTCAGGTTCAAAGACATTATTGACACATCCTGATGACCAATTTAAACCCAAGCCTGAATCTTGGAGAATCACTTGACAGCAAAGCGATCAGAGCTCTCTGCCTACTGATACACCTGGTGGTGACCTCTAAATACATTGTTGATTTTTTTTTTAAAAAATGGATTAAAAATAGATTACATAACTCCTTTGACGCCTTTAGTTTGGTCCGGTCCTGGCCAACATTATAGGTTTCCTGCTACAGTTACATTTTAGATGTTTTCGAAGCTCTATGTGAGACTACTATATGGCCTTATATTGGTACCAGTCAGCCACGTGTCTGCACATGCGGTTTAAAAATTCACCAAAATAGGAACTAGGACTTCAACATGTAATGCTAAGGTTTGGAGAAATTAGTAGATGCTAGACAGCCACTAAAAGCAGTGTGTGAAATACTTTTAAAAGTGTCAACGTTTTCGGAAAATAAAAACAGACAAATAAAAATGTTAAAACAAAAGAAGGGAAGTTCTGAGCTAGTTTCAGGCATCAACAATGTCTCGGTTTCAGAGCAATTCAGTGCATATAAGAGATGACCAACAAACCACAGTTTCCTTTTTGATCCTACAAGGTCAAGACTTCTCTTTTTGCTCGGAGGAAGGCTGGCCCAGAAACACAGAAACAATAAGAGAATGACTGAGCCTTATATTGCATTCTCTCAATTGTTGAGTTCCGTTCGCTTCGGTGTGAGTAACGTTTCCCCAACTAGTCGTTCCTGAGGCCGAACATTCACAAGGTTGATGTTTGCTTTAGGTACCGTACTATGGCCAGGCTTGAACTGGCATGATCACTGCTGCTTTCATCACTGTCAAGTTTGAATTTGATGGCTCCGGCTTAGGACGATTTGTTTTTACTCTCTATTTGTCTCATAGGAAAACAGGTGGTCCAGCCAGGGACCACCAGTGGTCCTTGAGAGGGTTCCAGGTGGTCCCCAGGCTAAATGATGGAAAGTTGGTTAACCAGATGTAACTCTTGAGAACGTAAAAATGAAACCAAATGGACCCTTGCGGATCCATTTGGTTTCATTTTCACACTCAAGAGTTAAAATAATTCATCATCTGAATTAGCACTATTACAATTAAGAAGTCTACACTGTTTTGTTTGCAAAATCCAGCCTGGAATTGTGAACAAAACCAAAATAACTCTTTAGTTTTAGGTCTTTGGGGCTAAAATGTCATCAAATTGTGGTCTGTGGCTCAAATGCTGAATAAATGGTGTGCACTGGTATGAAAAAGGTAAAAAAAAAAAAAAAAAAAAAAAAAACACTGATCTAAAAGACCCTCCCTGCATCCCGGGATTCATTAGATTGAAAAAGGAGGTTAGCCAATGGAATACAAACACCCTAAGAACTACTATCCATGTACTAAGTAGACCACTGGACCTTGCACATATAAACAGAGCTGACCAAAAACTTTTCAGGCTCATGACAAAGCGGTGCTAATATGTGTGTGTGTGGGAGTGTGTGTGTGCGACGTTGTAACCAATCACAGCACAGCAGTCTCCAGCAGTTTCATAATGAGCCAATAGAGTGGAAGTGAGGTGGGGTTAGATTCAAATCTGTTTACAAACACAGATTTTGTCCACATTAAAGTTGCCTATATTACCATTAAACAGTCCCTAAACGCGTTTTTGTTTTTCTATATACACTATATAGTCTTGAGGATAAATTCTGCCATTTGTCCCCAAGATAACTGCACATTTATTTGAATAAAAAAGCTCTATACCGTGTTATGACACGTCAATGCAATGTGACACACTGTAGCTCTGTTTACAAAACACTGTACCCCCTCCAGCTGTATATACAGTACTTTCCCCATTTCAAACTGTTTGTACTGCATCTGTGACACTTACTATGGCAATGCAAACATTTGTTTTCTCATTCAAATAAAGCTCCTTGAATTGAATTGAATTGAATTGAACACAAGAGAGATTAGCGCATCAGAGTGTGTGGATCCAATTTCTGACATAAGTTTGTTTCCACTAATGACCAGCCATCTCCCCAGTGATTAAATGACCATACTGTGGTGGTATGGCATGGCCCATTGAATACAACCCATTATATACTTAGAATGACGAGCGTTTTTCCAAAGCATACCGCGGTTGGTTTGATTTCGCTGAAGCCATTGGTTTCTGTTCGTTTCATTAAGGTTTGCGATATGAAAAGCCGACATGCCGCGGCTTGAAACTCGCCTGATGTAATCTTACATGAGGCTGCGCTTTTTTTAATGAATTTTAGATTGTGGGCTGAACGATAAGCCTGTGAATAATTCAAATGTAAAAAGGTGGCTTAAAGGGGAATTCAGGGGTTGACACTAAGGTCTCCGAGGCACTTGCCCATCGGGCAAGTGCAAGTCAGGTTCTACTTGCCCTCAGGTCATGGTCACTTGCCCCCAGGTTCCAGGTGGTCCCCAGTTAAGTTGGTTAACCAGATGTAACTCTTGAGAACGTAAAAATGAAACCAAATGGACCCTTGCGGGTCCATTTGGTTTCATTTTTACACTCTCAAGAGTTAAAATTCATCATCTTAATTAGCCCAGGCCTACACTGTAGAAGATTAATGGTCATTTTGATCTGTATGTTAATTTGCCTGTTTTGTTTCCCAAATCCAGCCTGGAATTGTGGATATCTGGAAAGACACAGAGGCAGAGTGCAATGACTGTCTTCAAGACAAATTTATCTTGTGTTGTGTTATAGTGCACCAAGTTGCACACTTGCCCGATCGGGCAACCAGGTAGCAGTCTTCACTTGCCACACCATTTTTTTTTACTTGCCCCGGGCAAGTGGGCAAGTGTTAGTGTCAACCCCTGGGAATTCCATAATGCCATGTTGTGTTTATATGATATACAGTATTAACTCTAATAGGATTGTTAGTTGCCCACAAACATATAGTGCATGACGGACATGTACAGTATGACCTGTACAAGCATTAGCTTAAAGGGATAGTTCAGACTTTTTGAAGTTAAGCTGTATGAAATACTTGCCATTAATATAATGTTGTCAACTGTATTAACTGATGTCCAGAGTCCCATGGTGGGAGTTCGGCTCTAGTTTTGGTGAAATATGAAGTAGTTCGGGTCAGGAACAGGAAAAGTAAATGAATCCCAAAAACATTATTATTGTTGACCTATTTCTGAAATATTAAAGCATCCTTCATTCTATCACAGGGAACTAATGTTTTCTGTGTCCATATCACCACGCCCAAAAAGTAGTTCCATGTGATAGGGGTGGCCAAAAACGGAAACTACTTATTGACCAAAACCACACTCTGGGCATCACTTAACACAGTTGACACCACTATATTAATGGCAAGTATCTGACCCAACTTAAGTACCAAAAATCTGAACTATCCCTTTAAGAGAAAGGCAGAGAATGGGATGCTGAATCAGGGGTTGACACTAAGGTCTCCGAGGCACTTGCCCATTGGGCAAGTACAAGTCAGGTTTTACTTGCCCTCAGGTCATGGTCACTTGCCCCCCAGGTACCAGGTGGTCCCCAGTTAAGTTGGTTAACCAGATGTAACTCTTGAGAACGTAAAAATGAAACCAAATGGACCCTTGCGGGTCCATTTTGGTTTCATTTTTACATGATGATTATTCATCATGTGAATTAGCCCAAGAATTAGCCCAAGTCTACACAACTATATTCCCTTCCAGGCAAGCATCTAGCGCATTGTAGTGCATTTTGGCAACACTGATCAACTTGTATTGTATCTTATATTGTGGATTAGTCAACTTTGCCACAAGGTATGCTAGGTTCAAACTACTTGTGCAGGAGTGGAGCGAGTGAGCAGAGAGTAAGCACCCCGACACCTCCAGGAGATAAGACTATCGACAACAGATCACTTAATTACGTCACCATTGCGTCATCACCTAAACCAGCCAATCGGAGTACTTCGAGGGACGGTCGACGGCCGCAAACCAATTGCTTAACTTTGCACCCGCTCCGCTCACGCAAGCGAAAATCCACAGACGCACTGATTCACCGCAGGCAGAAGTTAAGACGTTTGTGCAACAACTCACCGACGACCATGAGGGTGAACTCGAATCCTCGCTTCACAGACTTCCTGTAGACTTGGTTGGGGAGGTTGGCGAAGCCCACATAGCCCTCCAGATTCCTCTGCTAGGAGAAGACAACATGGAGAGAGAAAAAGAGCATTAACGGAAGTAGAAGGCATGATCTACAGACCTATACTGTAGGTAAAACCATGGATATACACGACGAGGCTGGCCAAGTGCTTGGCTACCCTGGGATCCTGTGTAAATATCTTATCTACCTATCTAGTTTCTGAATAACATAATATTCAAAGATTTCACCACGTTTTCACGATTTTTCAAAAATAGCAGAGATACAAGCTCATAGCGCGCCACTTGGTGGCGCGCTATGAGCTTGTAGATCTGCTATTTTCCAATAGTTAAAACATAATGCTTAGAACGCCAAAACACGTTCAGTACACTAGGGGGATTCCACCATTTGTCAACATTTTACCATGTCATTAATATACTTTAGAGATGTTGTTTTGGACATGATAAAAAAGGTTCCCCCATTCTGTGTTTCATAGAAATTTCGATTTCGATTAATTGTGAATCCCTACCATACTGTGCGTTAGGCCATATACTGGGCATTATGCGGCCCGGGGGCCAAATGCGGCCCTTTGTCTGACTCTGACCGGCCCGTGAAAGGGTACTGTGGTTTTCAACCAGTGGTCGGGCGACCACCAGTGGTCCTTGAGAGAGTTCCGAGTTAAATATGGAAAGTTGGTTAACCAGATGTAACTGTTTGAGAGACAAAAGCAAAAGAAATCTTTAGTTTGGGGGTCTGTAGGGCTAAAATGTCATCAAATGCTGGTCCTCTGTGGCTCAAATACTGAATAAATAGAGGGCCCTGGTGTCAAATGGTTGGTCTTACTCTTACTTTTATCTTGAAGTTAAATTAATATTATGCAGTCGCAGACTTTAGTTCAGCCTTTAGTCTTGGCCCTCCACAATATTTTATACATCTCATTTGGCCCCCCATTTGGGAAAAAATAATTGCCCACCCCTGCCATATACAGTTTGTGTGCAGCCACAGGCCCGCACACAAAACACACACAGTGTTTTCTACAATCAGATGAGATCAGATCTCCACTCAAGAGAAAAGCCTCCACATGCATATCACACAAACACAGCAACTGCTCAGACATCCAAAGCAACACTACATTTCACACGGGCGCGGCGCACGCACAGACGCACAGACACACACACACACACACACACAAACCCCCACAGGCAAAGAAAAAAAAAGATGGCTTTTTGTGAACCTGCAATTAGCATTGCTCTGTCCTGCAGTGACAGATCCCCTTTGATGTGAAGAGCAGCTGGGATAAATACAAGCGTAAGAAAGATGTGCTCTTTAAGGAGAGGTGAGAAGAAGAGGGAGGAATCTTTCAATAGACTCACGACGGCTCCACTCCAGGCTGTCTAAACACAACCCGTTTTTTTTTTTTTTTTTAGAATGTCAACACAATCAGCAGGTAGGAAATGGTGGAATTGACGACTTAATAGGCGTCCTGGGAAAGGTCCAATAAGAAAAATATTTACAACCAAAACACGACTTTAAAAAGGGGAATTCCACCCATTTTCAACATTTTAATGTCATTAATATACCTTAGAGATGTTGTGTGGACATGATAAAAAAAAAAAGTTCCCCCAATTCTGTATTTCTTAAAAATGGAGGTCTTTAAAAAATCATTAACATGGTGAAATACATCTGATGACATCCTCAAGATGTATTTCACCACGTTAATGATTTTTCTTTCAGACCTCTTTTTCCTGAGAGGGTACAAATGGAACCAAATGGAACCAAATGGACCCTAACGGGTCCATTTGGTTTACATTTGTATGCTCTCAGGAAAATTTTGAACTTCAGCTAAAAATCTCCCCAGCATCCTATCTCACAGCTAGAGAAGCAACGTCTAGAGCTGCAATCCTACTATATGCAAACATACAGTATCAGACCGGTGTACTTTAGTGATGTTTATTTTCTTAAATCACACTCATTCACCTCACTCACTTCACACTTGTGTGAAGTGAGGGGCACTCCTTTCCATTCAATTCAAACAAGCTTTATTGGTATGAGAAAAACAAACGTTTACATTTGCCAAAGCAAGTGTCACAAGTACGATGCAATAAAAAGAAAGTTGAAAATGGGGAATGTACATGTACAGGTATATACACCAGTAGTTGGAAGGCGTTTTGTAAACAGAGTCATCACATTGCATATTAAGCAGGTCTACTGCCCCCTGCCCTGGTCAGTGGTCAACTGATGTTATGGACGGTCCTCTACACAAGGGAAATACTTTGGTCTCTGGTCAGCCTGGCCTAGCCTGTCTCTACACCTCTGTCAAAGCTGGTCCAATAGAACAGTGGTTTTCAACCAGTCCTTGAGAGGGTTCCAGGTGGTCCCCAGCTAAGTTGGTTAGCCAGATGCAACTCTTGGGAGTGTAAATATGAAACCAAATGGACCCGCAAGGGTCCATTTGGTTTCATTTTTACACTCCCCAAGAGTTAAACTATTCATCAACTTAATTAGCCCAAGTCTACACAACTAGAGACTGTATTAATGGTCTGGATTAATTAAAGACTGGATTAATGGTCAATTGGTCATTTTGATCTGCATGTTTGCTCGTTTCGTTTTCCCAATTACAGCCTGGTATAGTGGACAAAATCAAAAAGAAATCTTCAGTTTTGGGGTCTGTGGGGCTAAAATGGTGAATAAATGGTGGGGCCTGGTATCAAAAAGGTTGAAACCCCCTGCAATAGAAAACCACAAAACTACACTCCCCTGGCCCACACAGAGCATTGAGCTGGACCAGGTCTGTCTTTTGTCTTTGTTTAGGTCAGGTTCAAAGACATTATTGACACATCCTGATGACCAATTTAAACCCAAGCCTGAATCTTGGAGAATCACTTGACAGCAAAGCGATCAGAGCTCTCTGCCTACTGATACACCTGGTGGTGACCTCTAAATACATTGTTGATTTTTTTTTTAAAAAATGGATTAAAAATAGATTACATAACTCCTTTGACGCCTTTAGTTTGGTCCGGTCCTGGCCAACATTATAGGTTTCCTGCTACAGTTACATTTTAGATGTTTTCGAAGCTCTATGTGAGACTACTATATGGCCTTATATTGGTACCAGTCAGCCACGTGTCTGCACATGCGGTTTAAAAATTCACCAAAATAGGAACTAGGACTTCAACATGTAATGCTAAGGTTTGGAGAAATTAGTAGATGCTAGACAGCCACTAAAAGCAGTGTGTGAAATACTTTTAAAAGTGTCAACGTTTTCGGAAAATAAAAACAGACAAATAAAAATGTTAAAACAAAAGAAGGGAAGTTCTGAGCTAGTTTCAGGCATCAACAATGTCTCGGTTTCAGAGCAATTCAGTGCATATAAGAGATGACCAACAAACCACAGTTTCCTTTTTGATCCTACAAGGTCAAGACTTCTCTTTTTGCTCGGAGGAAGGCTGGCCCAGAAACACAGAAACAATAAGAGAATGACTGAGCCTTATATTGCATTCTCTCAATTGTTGAGTTCCGTTCGCTTCGGTGTGAGTAACGTTTCCCCAACTAGTCGTTCCTGAGGCCGAACATTCACAAGGTTGATGTTTGCTTTAGGTACCGTACTATGGCCAGGCTTGAACTGGCATGATCACTGCTGCTTTCATCACTGTCAAGTTTGAATTTGATGGCTCCGGCTTAGGACGATTTGTTTTTACTCTCTATTTGTCTCATAGGAAAACAGGTGGTCCAGCCAGGGACCACCAGTGGTCCTTGAGAGGGTTCCAGGTGGTCCCCAGGCTAAATGATGGAAAGTTGGTTAACCAGATGTAACTCTTGAGAACGTAAAAATGAAACCAAATGGACCCTTGCGGATCCATTTGGTTTCATTTTCACACTCAAGAGTTAAAATAATTCATCATCTGAATTAGCACTATTACAATTAAGAAGTCTACACTGTTTTGTTTGCAAAATCCAGCCTGGAATTGTGAACAAAACCAAAATAACTCTTTAGTTTTAGGTCTTTGGGGCTAAAATGTCATCAAATTGTGGTCTGTGGCTCAAATGCTGAATAAATGGTGTGCACTGGTATGAAAAAGGTAAAAAAAAAAAAAAAAAAAAAAAAAAAACACTGATCTAAAAGACCCTCCCTGCATCCCGGGATTCATTAGATTGAAAAAGGAGGTTAGCCAATGGAATACAAACACCCTAAGAACTACTATCCATGTACTAAGTAGACCACTGGACCTTGCACATATAAACAGAGCTGACCAAAAACTTTTCAGGCTCATGACAAAGCGGTGCTAATATGTGTGTGTGTGGGAGTGTGTGTGTGTGCGACGTTGTAACCAATCACAGCACAGCAGTCTCCAGCAGTTTCATAATGAGCCAATAGAGTGGAAGTGAGGTGGGGTTAGATTCAAATCTGTTTACAAACACAGATTTTGTCCACATTAAAGTTGCCTATATTACCATTAAACAGTCCCTAAACGCGTTTTTGTTTTTCTATATACACTATATAGTCTTGAGGATAAATTCTGCCATTTGTCCCCAAGATAACTGCACATTTATTTGAATAAAAAAGCTCTATACCGTGTTATGACACGTCAATGCAATGTGACACACTGTAGCTCTGTTTACAAAACACTGTACCCCCTCCAGCTGTATATACAGTACTTTCCCCATTTCAAACTGTTTGTACTGCATCTGTGACACTTACTATGGCAATGCAAACATTTGTTTTCTCATTCAAATAAAGCTCCTTGAATTGAATTGAATTGAACACAAGAGAGATTAGCGCATCAGAGTGTGTGGATCCAATTTCTGACATAAGTTTGTTTCCACTAATGACCAGCCATCTCCCCAGTGATTAAATGACCATACTGTGGTGGTATGGCATGGCCCATTGAATACAACCCATTATATACTTAGAATGACGAGCGTTTTTCCAAAGCATACCGCGGTTGGTTTGATTTCGCTGAAGCCATTGGTTTCTGTTCGTTTCATTAAGGTTTGCGATATGAAAAGCCGACATGCCGCGGCTTGAAACTCGCCTGATGTAATCTTAAATGAGGCTGCGCTTTTTTAATGAATTTTAGATTGTGGGCTGAACGATAAGCCTGTGAATAATTCAAATGTAAAAAGGTGGCTTAAAGGGGAATTCAGGGGTTGACACTAAGGTCTCCGAGGCACTTGCCCATCGGGCAAGTGCAAGTCAGGTTCTACTTGCCCTCAGGTCATGGTCACTTGCCCCCCAGGTTCCAGGTGGTCCCCAGTTAAGTTGGTTAACCAGATGTAACTCTTGAGAACGTAAAAATGAAACCAAATGGACCCTTGCGGGTCCATTTGGTTTCATTTTTACACTCTCAAGAGTTAAAATTCATCATCTTAATTAGCCCAGGCCTACACTGTAGAAGATTAATGGTCATTTTCATCTGTATGTTAATTTGCCTGTTTTGTTTCCCAAATCCAGCCTGGAATTGTGGATATCTGGAAAGACACAGAGGCAGAGTGCAATGACTGTCTTCAAGACAAATTTATCTTGTGTTGTGTTATAGTGCACCAAGTTGCACACTTGCCCGATCGGGCAACCAGGTAGCAGTCTTCACTTGCCACACCATTTTTTTTACTTGCCCCGGGCAAGTGGGCAAGTGTTAGTGTCAACCCCTGGGAATTCCATAATGCCATGTTGTGTTTATATGATATACAGTATTAACTCTAATAGGATTGTTAGTTGCCCACAAACATATAGTGCATGACGGACATGTACAGTATGACCTGTACAAGCATTAGCTTAAAGGGATAGTTCAGACTTTTTGAAGTTAAGCTGTATGAAATACTTGCCATTAATATAATGTTGTCAACTGTATTAACTGATGTCCAGAGTCCCATGGTGGGAGTTCGGCTCTAGTTTTGGTGAAATATGAAGTAGTTCGGGTCAGGAACAGGAAAAGTAAATGAATCCCAAAAACATTATTATTGTTGACCTATTTCTGAAATATTAAAGCATCCTTCATTCTATCACAGGGAACTAATGTTTTCTGTGTCCATATCACCACGCCCAAAAAGTAGTTCCATGTGATAGGGGTGGCCAAAAACGGAAACTACTTATTATTGACCAAAACCACACTCTGGGCATCACTTAACACAGTTGACACCACTATATTAATGGCAAGTATCTGACCCAACTTAAGTACCAAAAATCTGAACTATCCCTTTAAGAGAAAGGCAGAGAATGGGATGCTGAATCAGGGGTTGACACTAAGGTCTCCGAGGCACTTGCCCATTGGGCAAGTACAAGTCAGGTTTTACTTGCCCTCAGGTCATGGTCACTTGCCCCCCAGGTACCAGGTGGTCCCCAGTTAAGTTGGTTAACCAGATGTAACTCTTGAGAACGTAAAAATGAAACCAAATGGACCCTTGCGGGTCCATTTGGTTTCATTTTTACACTCTCAAGAGTTAAAATTCATCATCTTAATTAGCCCAGGTCTACACTGTAGAAAGTTAATGGTCATTTTGATGTGTTAATTTGCCTGTTTTGTTTCCCCAAATCCAGCCTGGAATTGTGGATAGCTAGAAAGCAGGGAAAGACCCAGAGGCAGAGTGCAATGACTGCCTTCAAGACAAATTTATCTTGTGTTGTGTTATAGTGCACTATGTTTCACACTACCTGGGCAACCAGGTAGCAGTCTTCACTTGCCCCACCATTTTTTTTACTTGCCCCGGGCAAGCGGGCAAGTGTTAGTGTCAACCCCTGCATGTATTTTACCCAACTTAAGTACCAATAATCTGAACTATCCCTTTAAGAGAAAGGGATGCTGAATGTAACCAATATGGAGTCCGAGCCGTCCGGTTGTTGATTTCAGCACCAGGCATAGCAGCGCTGTTCTAAAAAGAAAAAAAAAAAAAAAAAAAAAAGGCCTGAAGCACTTTCCATCATTTCTCTATCGGAATCCAGTGACTTGTACGTCGGTGTGCGGGCGTTACATAAGGCCCCAGCTCTGAAACAACCGCCAGTAGGTCACCTAGATAATGTCGAGCATCATTACTGCAGGCTGCGATGAGAACAAGGAGTGAATTCATGTCACCTCGCACCAGGGGCGGATTGGCACATATTTTCCCACCGGGACAATTTTGCCTTTGCCAGGCCACTGGTTAACCAGATGTAACTCTTTGAGAGCGTAAAAATGAAACCAAATGGACCCTTGCGGGTCCATTTGGTTTCATTTTTACACCCTCAAGAGTTAAAATATTCATGTGAATTAGCCCAACTGAGTCTACACAACTAGATCATGTAGAAGATCTCTCCTACTTGAAGGCTCTGGTGTAGGACACCTTTTCTTTTTTGAAAAAAAAAAAAAAAAAAAAAAAAAAATGTCCAGGTCACTAGGTGGCGCACGCCACCGGGAAAACTCCCTGTACTCCAGATGGCCAATCCGCCCCTGCCTCGCACCTGGAATGAAGGAGTGAGGGTGACTTGAAAGCAGCAGTCTTCTCTCTCAGAGAGTGAATCATTTGCGACGTGTGTGAGAGAGCCCAAAAAATAAATAAATACGCGCGTCATGAGAGAGTCACTCACTGCGGGGAGTGTCTGGTTAGATGGGAGGATATGAATTCAACCATGTTGTTTTTTTGTGTGTGTGTGTCACGTTAGAAACAGTGTTGGCAAGTTGGCACATTTGTCATTATATTTAGCTTTTTTTCCTAGACCTAGCGCCAAAATGGGTGAAAAACTCCTGGCGGAAAACCTGGTGCTTTTTTTGCTGGTGAGTTGAAGCGAAATTGGTTGACAGGCGCCAGAGATAAAACCCTCGTTTTTCACCATTTTTCCTCCTACGATAAGAGTCCTCCTTCCTTCCTAGAAAGGACCATTGGTAACCAAATGGACCCTCATAGATATATAACTCTTCAGATCGTAGAATGGTTTCATGTTATGCTCTCAAGAGTTAAATTATAATCAAACATCTGAATTATACGGAGCCCGGGAGGTGCCATGCAGAAAAATATATTTTAAAAGCGTTCGGACGCTATATTTAGCGTTCGGACGCTTTGTTAAGTCGTCCAAACGCAATACAAGTCGTCCAAACGCGTTATTAAAAAACGTCCAAACGCGTTATAAGTCATCCAAACGCGTTATTAAAAAACGTCCACACGCGTTATAAAGTCGTCCAGACGCTTTATTCAACAAGCAATCAAGCGTCTTTTTTGGACTTCCAGACAGCTCACGGCGAGCAGGGAGCCGAGCTGCGGACCTGCCCGACTGAAGAGCTCTCTCGGTCGGGTAGAGTCGGCCGCTCTTCCCCTTGCTCGGCGTGAGAATGGGGACAACCGGAAGTCACGGAGTGCCACTAGTGCATTTTGGATTTTGGCAGTTGGCGACACTGGTTAGAAAGCGAAGACGAAATAACTTTGCACTTGACCGGAAATAGCGGTTCTATGAGACGCACAGAGTTGTGAAAAACACACACAAGGGGGAGGGAGGCTGGAGGTTGTTTAGATTGATGCAAGAAAGAGAGAGCGAGAGGGAGAGAGAGCGAAAGAGGCTAATCAGTATCAGTCCCATCCATTCCATAGCATTCATGTGGAACCCATCCCCCCCCTAGCAGCCAGGCCCATCCCCATCCCATGGAACTGGCTGACTGACATCATCTGCATTCCCATGCATCTGTGACACACTCTGCCTCGCTGTCACTGCATGGCATGATGGCATCATCCCTGCTGGCACCGCACCATGCCTTCAAACCATCCTCCTTTTTTCAAATACGCTCTCTCACAGACTTTCACACACGCGCGCAATCTTTCGATTCAACTCAAACAGGCTGCTTCAATCGGCATGACAAAGCATAGCATACGTTTACAAAGCCAAAGCAAAGAGCGCACACACACACTTTGTAAATGTGTGTGTGTGTGTGTGTGTGTGTGTGTGTGTGTGTGTGTGTGTGTGTGTGTGTGTGTGTGTGTGTGTGTGTGTGTGTGTGTGTGTGTGTGTGAGTGAGAGAGAGAGGAGGGCCGGGGTCAATCAAGGATCGCAGTGAAATAAACTGGTAGTACGGGATGGGATCGCTGTTATATTTGGCACGGGACAAGTTATTGTTGCGGTCCATCTCCCATTCCATTCAGACAGTCCGTCTCTTCTCTCTTTTTGTCCCTCTTGCTCTCTATCTTTTTTTTTTTCCTTCAGAGAGATGAATATCAAATGAATTAGCAGTGGCAGGAGCAGCCAACCAATGGCTTGCTCAGAACGGAAAGCAGTCAGCTGGAGATTGAATCTGAGCCCAACTCCGGAGAGAGACAGATAGATAGTGGACATGCATAGTAATGTGGCCTGGACCGGGCCAGCAGGAGAGAGAGAGAGAAACAAGATTCGTTATACTATTTAAATGGTCTTCTTGAGGACAAAAAGATTGGTGCTAGAGATGTCCGATAGCCTTTTTTTTTACCAACATGCAAAGCATTTTCTTATAATATTTTTCCTCATACCGATATTTTCCAGTATTATATCGGGAGGACCGACATATCTGCCCAAGTGCCCATCCCTAATTGGTGCCATTTGTTTCTAAACAGCTTTATCTCTTGAACAACATCACACACTTAATGCAATGTGGTATAGCTGTTTGCACACGTGTGCTTTTGCAGCTGTACCCTTCCTTTCCAACTGTAAATAATGTCCCCCACTTTTTCAACTGTATTATATTTTGACACCGGCTTTGGCAAAGTACTGTTTTTGGTTATCAGGATGTGCCAATGACGTCTTGAAATTGAATTGTTGAAAGGCTGACTGAGACTGCTGAGCTGAAACTCGCTCGTGAACGTGTGTGTGTGTGTGTGTGTGTGTGTGTGTGTGTGTGTGTGTGTGTGTGTGTGTGCATCAGCACACAGGCCCTGACCAGAGCAGGTGAGCAGAGCTGGACATCCAACAGAAGGATGCTCCTATCGATCAGACTTGAATTAAGAATACAGTACGCTTTTGACAAACCATTTCTTTGTCTTAAATCAGGGGTTTTCGACCTTTTTGACTCCAGGGCCCACCATTTATTCAGCATTTGAGCCACGGACCACCATTTGAGGACATTTTAGCCCCACAGACCCCCCAAACTAAATCTTCTAAATCTTCTAGTTGTGTAGATTAGGACTGATTCACATGATGAATATTTTAACTCTCGAGAGCGTAAGAATGAAACCAAATGGACCCGCCAGGGTCCATTTGGTTTCATTCTTACGTTCTCAAGAGTTACATCTGGTTAAACAACTTAGCTTAACTCCAGCACAAAAATAATCACTTGCAGAGAATCTATTGACAGAAAGTAGCTTGTAACATGTCTATGGTGGATTTTTATCAAACAAAACAAACACTTTGCAGATAGAAAGAGGATAATTCTACATTTCCATACAGCTGCAATGTTGATGAGTGTAACTTGGTTTAATACAAGCAGATAAAATGTTTAGTTACGGGGGAGTCAATGGATGGTATTGCAACTCCAGATTCATCCCATTATAAATCAATCTAGAGTTGAATTGCGGCTAATGCCGGGGTAGAGTTTCCAATCCATAGTCAAGACAGAAATGGATGACAGTGAACTGATACCAAATTTAGGTTTGGGTTAAAAAGTTGTCAATAGCTCATTTGGTTGCAATGGTTCACCGGTTAGAGCTTATGACAGCTTCATCAAAGCTCTGAGTTTCAATAATATATATATATATATATATATATATATATATATATATATATATATATATATATATATATATATATATATTTTTTTTTTTTTTTTTTTTTTTCAGCTGGGACCCCCAATTTATATTGTACAATGATAAATCACTGCCAATTTAATTCAGATGGTGTACAAATGGGATCAATTTAAGGTGTCCATTGCATTCTCGTTCTATGTGTACACAATCAGAGTTACTGACCCATATTAATTAAAAGGGGTCCATTTGGTTCCAAACGATCATTTAGCTTCAGGGGGACTCCCTGGAACTCCTGGGGACCCTGCTTTGGGAATCACTATAGGGTTAGATCAGGGGTTTTCAACAGGTGGTCCGGGGACCACCAGTGGTCCTTGAGAAGGGTCCAGGTGGTCCCCAGGCTAAATGATGGAAAGTTGGTTAACCAGATGTAACTCTTGAGAGTGTAAAAATGAAACCAAATGGACCCTTGCGGGTCCATTTGGTTTCATTTTTACACTCTCAAGAGTTAAAATATTCATCATCTGAATTATCACCACTTAATTGAGAAGTCTATACTGTTTTGTTTGCAAAATCAAGCCAGGATTTGTGGATAAAACCCAAAAGAATTCTTTAGTTGTAAGTCTTGGGGGTGAAATTGTCATCAGATGGTGGTCCGTGGCTCAAATCCTGAATAAATAGTGGTCCCTGGGATCAAAAAGGTTGAAAACCCCTGGGTTAGATGAACCGATTCGTCACTATTAGCCTAATAATCGGGGCCTATAAATAAATGATGGAAGCGATGGTGAGGGATGGATGGTGGTTATAGTTACTTACAGCGATGCTAGGAACCGTGCTCTCTGGTCGCTCGATCATTGTTGTACCGTCCGTGTTGGCGTGTGTGTCGGTCGGTCGGTCGGTCGGTCACCACCCACCCTCTATAGCCTTCGGTCCTGTCTGTGGGTTCACTAAAAAACGATGTCTGTATGATGTGGAACAACTGAAGCCTTCCTTCCTCCCCCCCAAAAAAGAAGACCTATATGACCGTATGTCGTATATATCGTGGTCCCGTGAAGCGTAAAATGACCTAAAGCAACGAGGATGACTGACCGAGCCGGGAGGCTAATTATACGCGTGTCGATCGAAGCTTTGGGTACGAGAGGAATGCTGCTGCTTGCTTCTTCTTCTTCTGCTTCAACCAACAGCCAGCGAGCCTAGCATTTCATTCTACCCCCAATGCACCAGAATACCTCCAAATGAATGTACACTACTCCTACTGGGTTGCCAGCAGGCGCTGTGAGAGAAACAAGCAAACATGGCCCGGACTATGAAAAAGAACCCCAACACGAGCCAGGGGCGGATCTAGGCATGCCCATGGGGGGGGGGGGGCAATGCCCCCCTAAATTACCTGACTGCCCCATCAAATGCATGCAAAACTACCCACATTTCAAATGTATTTCAAATTAAAGTGCTTATAATTAAAATGATCTGAAACACTACTGCTACTAACTAACTACAGCTGTGTCACCAAACCAACAGCATTTCATAATTGAAAACTTCATCGCCCGTGTCGCTTCGTGCCACGGGTGATGAAGCCCCACCCATACCATTTTCTCTTGCCCCTCCAACATGTTCTCTTGCCCCCCAAATGGGGGATGTTACATCTGCCCCTGACATGAGCATTTTAAGGAGCATTGTAATGAATGAATAAATGGATGGATGAATGAATGAATGAACTAGAGTTGTGTGTTGTGCACAAGTATGCCATGGCCTACTTGTGTGTGAGCGGAGCTAGCTAATATCATGACATTACTTATAGACATAGATATATGACTTATAGAGGTCTCTTACTTACATCACCATCCAGCACCTATATAGGCTGGCAACTACTGGAGCAGAGAGCGCAGGACCGAAGGGGATGGAGGAGCCTCATCAATGGCTATGTTCCTCATTGTGTCCTGATCAGATTCTAGTTTCTGATGCTTTATCACAATTTTTTCAAAAATAGCAGAACTACAAGCTCATATCGCGCCACTCGGTGGCGCGATATGAGCTTGTAGATCTGCTATTTTTCAACAGCTTAAAAACACCAAAACGCGTTCAGCACACAAAGGGTTAAAGGCCTAAGTATAAGTAAGTTTATTAAAAGCTTGGTGAGTTATTGACAGCAGGCTACCACTCAATACAAGACGACTAATGGACAGCACCAATTGTTAAGTATTTATTACTCTTGTACTGTATGTCTACAATAGTGGCCACCCTGTTCATGGTCATCATTTAGACATTAGAACATTTAGACATGCACATATAGTCACTTCTGTAAAGCCAGAATTAAGCAGCAAATCAAAGGGGGTAAAAACAAATATACAGAGTGCAGTAACACTTTTGAGCCCTGTATGTTGTCACCATTTTGATAAGATTAACCCCTCAGACCCTAAGCTAAAGAATATTAGTTCGATATGACACAACAAGAGACTAGGCCCAACCCAACAGTCATTTCACTCCTGTCACCAAAATGTGGCACGTGCTCCAAAGGCCACCTATTGTTGGCTGCAATTCGAAACCGGTTCTGTAAAATATGATTGCCCCCCCTTTCCCCTCAATGTATATTTGTCTATTTTCTTTTACCTTCAAAATGATTCCCTGGCTTTTGGCTATACAGAAGTGAATGTGTATATCTCTGAATAGTTTTGATGAAATGCACAAGGTGGATCCTATTGTAAACAAGAGAAAATGCTTTTCCACTCACCATTAACAGTCTGTTTCAAGTTGTGCTTGAAATGCACTGTAGGCTAATTCTTCAAACTCTGTGTAAAAATGTCCAATCAATCAAATAAATCAATTAGGCAAAAAAACAAAACAAGCCCAGAGTCGCTTATAATATGCAGACCTGGCAACCATATACTCCTCTCGCTTTCAAGAAAGCCGCGTTCCTATTGGTTGAAAATGTGTGACGCAGAGTTTAGGCCAACAAATGGCCGATCAACAAGTCCACAATGCGTCTCTTCCTCCACTTATGGTGAGCTTGCAGATCGGCTATTTTAGCAGTATTTTTTCGAACGGCGCCCAGTGGCTTCAGGCACAGTAGTGGCCTATTTTTTACTTTATTTCTCATATACATTTGGTGAGCTACTACGTCTGTCTTTATTTAACAGCATTTCACTCGTCAACTTTGGACAAGCTATAAGGTATTCTCCCGAATTGTGTTAAACTGTTATAACTTATAGCAGGACTACCTCGTCCTCAATCAACCTAACTTAAAATGGTCTAGGTGCGCCCTCTGGAGAGACAGAGCAATCAATGGATTAAAAATGTTATTAACCCTAGAACACTTAATTTTAACTTAATTTTAACTTAATTTTTGTGACACCATCACTGAACCTGGCTATATTTTACCCAATGTAAAATATGATATATACTGTATGTATCATCACAATATATGGGAGTGCAGCAGACAACTTGGGGTACTATTCTTTAATATTTCATGCCTTTTCACGCTGAAATACCGTTATTACCCAGGGGGCAAAGGGGGGTGTGCTGCATTTGCCATAACATAAAAGGTTGTCCACCAGAAATATTATCTATGACCCAGTAGGATCACAACCTATATGGACAACCTGGTCAATTTTTTGCTGGAAACCCAATATGGCCGCCGCAATATTAGCCCCTATTAGATATAATGGGGGGTGAATAGGGCAAAAATTTAAACTGAGAGATAATTCCACGAAACTTAACAGGTTCATCAATTATGTAAATACAAACATTTTTTGTATTGGAACTTTTCATGAAATCCAATATGGCCGCCACAATATGGCGACCACAATATTAGCACACAGAAATAAGGTTTTGGCTCTAACCTCTGAACCAAATGAGCTAAAAACACAAACTCGGTGTCTATTGAAGAGTTTCTGACCATGAAAGACTCATAGGAACAGCTATTTTTTATCATTGGGCATAGTGTACCCTTATTCTGCATATTTACAAGATGGTTAGCTACAGGAAATAGTGATTTCACTCATTTCTAAAATGATTGTTGACTGATTGATGATCAGCACATGCAAATGGTTTTGGTGGTGTCCTCATGTTTCTTGAAGGAGAGGGTCCTGTCCAGTGTAACGCCAAGATATATGGGGTGGGTACTGTTGGACAGTTTGTGATCATCCCCTGTGACACTCACGGGGGATCACGGTTCCTCAGGTGAAAGCTGCATAGTTGGGTTTTTGATGGGTTGGGTTTCAGGTGGTTGTTATTGTAGTAGCTTGACATTTCTTACAGGGAACTTTCAAGGGTGGATTCGATCTTCTGGAAGTCTGCTTGTTGCATGGTAATGCAGAGGTCATCGACATAGATGAAGCATTCTGGGGGTAGTGGCTGGTCTAAATATTGAAAAGGAGGGGGCGAGCACACTTCCTTGTGGGAGGACATTCTTTTGGGCTTTCCATTTACTCCTCTGGTCATTTAGGTGGGCATAGAAGCATCTGTTGTTGAGAAGGGTTTTAATGACCTGGCACAGGTTCAGGTCACCAGTCATGTCCAGTGGTTTTCTGACCATTGTGTGGTGATCGTCGGTGTCATAGGCAGCAGTGAGATGAATGAATGCTGCCCTAGTTATTTGCTTTTCTTCAAACCCATCCTCAATGTGTTGGTTGAGGTTGAGTAACTGTCCAGCACAGGAGGTGCCAGGGCAGAAACCAGCTTGGTCTTTAGTCAGCATGATGTCTATGAGACGTTGGAGCAGCAGCCTCTCATAGAGCTTGTAGGTGATGCAGAGGAGGGAAATGAGCTCTTTGGGGTCTTTGCCAGGTTTGGGGATTGTAACGACATTGGCCTTTCTCCAGACAGAAGGGATAATTTTCTGTGCTAAGCATGTGTTCAGTATCTCTAGGAGCCACGACTTTGCGTTAGGTCCGAGGTGCTGTAACATTTTCACCAGTATGTCATCAATTCCTGCTCTTTTCCGGGTTTCAACTTTCTGATTGCAGTTTCGAGTTCTTCTAAGTCGAAGGGTTTGGTGAGAGGGCTGGCTAATTGTGGTTGGTCTGATATCACTGTACGATGGTGTTCTCCTGTGGGTCGGCAGCGGTGTTGGTTATGACCGCTGGCCATCAGCTGCGTTGCAACAGTTTGCTGTGACCTTTGTGATTATGGGTGGTGTAGTGTGGTCTGCTCAGAGACGACGGATTGTGGTCCATGCCTTCATGCTGCTGTTTGTCATGTTGGTGTTCTCTATCAGCTCATTCCAGACTTTCCTTCGTTCTTCCCCAACTTCACTGATCAGGGTCTCTCCAAGTTCCGTGGTGGTGGGGGAGAAAGGGTCCTTGTTGTACTCTTCATAGTAGCAGGCTGCTGGATATTTCTGATAAGCGAGGGATATACTGTGTCTGACATCATCTGGGTATGTGATGTCTGGCTGACCTTCTTACCAGTCGTGTGAAGTTGGAGTAGTTATTGGGAAATATTGGTGTGCTAGATATGGACTGCTCTATCTCCTCTTGGAATGACAGCCAGTCAGTTTTCCGTAGGTTGAATCTACGGAATGGGACAGTGGTTGCTTGGAGAGAGGATCTAACAGTGATGGCAATCGGCTGGTGCTGGGTGTGGGGCATATGGTCCAGAACTTCCTTCTCAGTTCTGGATGTGAGGTCGTTGCTTACACAGACAAGGTCTGGGTTGTATCCTCGCTTGTTATGGATTAGAGTCAGATGTTTGGAATCAAGACAGGTTTCTACTTCATCTCCATCTTGCTGTGGTTGCTGTTCCCATAGCCCCATGATGTACGATGAGCATTGAAGTCGCGCATCTTTCTGGTAGTTTTGTGTGTAGAAAAGGGGTTGCAGGAGGTTTGTAGACTGATGTGACATCTGGATTTTGGATGGGTGACCGTGAAGGTTTCCATGTGCCCTTCTGTGATGTGGGTACAGACCTCCTCAATCTTGAGGTTTGGCCTGCTGAAAACAGCTGATCCATACTGTCTGTGTCGGATCTCAGCAACCAGTTTCATTCCAGCGATGGTGGGTCCACCGATTTTGTGCATGGCCGATGTAGGTTTCCTGCATACAGAAACGATGACAATCATTGCTAGTATCTCTGCCTTGTTTCTGGAGAAACCTTCTATGTTGATTGAGACGACTGACAGTGCAGGTCCAGAGTGGGGCAAGCATCTGTGACACTGTTGAGATGCAGCAGGCATCTTCATCTGTTGATTGCGCATTATAGTTATACAGAGTTGTAGTTATACCGATATTGTCCCACTGCCAGTATTAGATTATGTCCTCTTGGATGTACAGTATATCTTATTCAAACCAACGTTTCCCAGGCTGCACCACAGGGAGGTTTCTGTATTTGCAGCCTGGAATGTTACTTGACCAGGTACTTCTTCTTTGGTGTTTTAATTGATTAGAGAGATCACTAATAAGCACAGAACAAGTTTGACACGGATAATGTCAATCCAATCAGCTGTGCATGCCCAATTAAAGGAGAATTCCTCCCATTTTCAACATTTTACATGTCATTAATATACTTTATAGATGTTGTGTAGAGATAAGAAAAAGTCACCCCATAATGTTTTTCCTAGAATTGGAGTTATGAGAAAAACCATTAACATGGTGAATTGGTGAATTTTGACATGGTGAAGTATGATGATAATCATTTTTATACCTCCAATGTTATAGAATTGGGTGGAATTAAAGAGGAGGAGGTCAATTAAGAGGTCTGGATGAGCTCCCCCATCATGGATGGATATTAATATAAACAGTAGAACTAGGCTAATCAACCTGCAGCTGGAGGGATGTGTGTGGAAACACTCCAGCACACAGGGGAATTAGGGATAAAATTATTATATAGGTACACTTAAATTTGAAATATGGGCTATAGGACTAGTTTGTTGTGGTCAGAGACAGCAAGTTTGTGTTTCTAGCTCATTTTGTTCAGAAATTAGAGTCAAACTTATTTTTTAGGTGCTAATCTTAAAGGGGTACTTCACCCAAAAAAAAACTTTTGGTCATTTTATGGTCTACTCAGCCTCATGTGAACACACCAGACAGTTTATAAGTTACTCCTTTCAGTATTTAGATATTTGATGTTCATTAGTCTGCCAGACCCAAACCCATTATAACTTAAAACTCCATTTTAACCATGACAGATTATTCGAAAACAACCAATCTTTTTTCTGGTGACTGATATTGTCCTCCTAATACGTGAGAGGGCTGTGGAATTTCATTTACAGTTTTTATTTACTTTTAAAATATTGTTTTATTCATTTGGGTGGGCATTCCCAAATATGGAGGGGGCTACATTTTACAAAACAATATTTTCAAAATAAATGAAAACTGTAGATGCAATTCCACTGCCCTCTCACGTATTAGGAGGACAATATAAGTCACCAGAAAAAAGATGGGTTGTTTTCGAATAATCTGTCATGGTTAAAATGGAGTTTTAAGTTATAATGGGTTTGGGTCTGGCAGACTAATGAACATCAAATATCTAAATACTGAAAGGAGTAACTTATAAACTGTCTGGTGTGTTCACATGAGGCTGAGTAGACCATAAAATGACCAAAAGTTTTTTTTTGGGTGAAGTACCCCTTTAAGTCGGCCATATTGTGGCGGCCATATTGGATTTCATGGAAAGTACCAATACAAAAAATGTTTGTATTTACATAATTGATCAACCTGTGAAGTTTCGTGGAATTATCTCTCAGTTTAAAATTTTGCCCTATTCACCCTCCATTATAACTAATAGGGGCGAATATTGCGGCGGCCATATTGGGTTTCCAGCAAAAAAATTGACCGGGTTGTCCATATAGGTTGTGATCCTACAGGGTCATAGATAATATTTCTGGTGGACAACCTTTTATGTTATGGCAAATGCAGGTTTCCTAAAAAAGGGGTAGTTTGCCCCCTGGGTATATCGCGATAATATCATATAGGCCTATTATATGCGATATTTGCTGAGGTATAATATCGTGAGGAAAAACATGTTGCAGATCCACAGGGATAATTCCGGGAGGAAAAACGGGCCGCAGAACTAAAATGTTGAATGACATTTGAACACTTTATTCCCAAAAAACAAACCCAAGATAAAAACAAAAAGCCCAGTATGAGAATCAATGGAGACAAATAAAAGCTAAGATTAATAGCTGAGGATATACATTGGTAACTTCAGATTTTTTTCAATTCATTCATATATTGTTTATTGTTTTTGTTTTTCAGCTGCAGTTACAGTATTATGATATATTGTTCATGAATTTTTGATAGGCCTATATCGCAATATATTAAATATTGTGATTCATCATCCCCACCCATATCGTATTGTGAGGTACCAATATTGTCCCAGCCCTAGTCAATACACATTTTATGTATTTATGTATTTATTTCTATTGGAAAAATAAAAGAATAAAGAAATAAAAAAAATCGGAGGTAACGTTCCAATATTGGAAAGTTAATTATGAATTGAGTCTGCAAAATTATTTATATAAATTGTTTAAATGGTCAATATAAGTGAATTCATACATGACAAGCCTCATATATTTGACATGTCGTCCTATATAATGCCTGATTTGCATGTTTAAAGAATTATAAGATTCGCAATACAATTCATTTAATTATCTCTGTGCAAATAATCAACTATCCAAGTTGCATGGTGATAACAATTAAATATACAGTAGTTATGTTTCTGCTTATAATGTTTCAGTTTTGTAGGTCTGGCTCATGGAGTAAGAACCAAAAAGTGAACTGGTTCAACCCTGATGGTAAGAGGCCCCAGTGTAGCCAATAGCCATGCCGTTTAAAGAGGACCTCATATGACATGGTGTTTTCCCTGCTGTCCCAAACTGTTGTTGACCACAGACCCACATGCTCTTTAGTGAACATAAACACAGCTGGGCCTGCTGACAGTACTCCATCTTGTGTTTGTTTATCATAGATAAAATTAATAAAATAGTCAAATTAATGGAATAGGATCAATAGTGGGATCAATGAGTAGGGATTTAAAGGGATAAACATGGATAAATTATATATATATATATATATATATATATATATATATATATATATATATATATTTATATATATATATATATATATATATATATATATATATATATATATATATCTCCTAACTAGATCAGTGCAACCTTGCGCACAAGCAGGCCATGGCCTACTTGTGCGTGGGTGGAGCGAGAGAGCAGAGAGCGAGTACCTTGACACCTCCTCCAAGAGATAATACTCGCGACAACACCTAGATGTCTTAATTATGTCACCGTTACCCCATCAACTAAAACAGCCAACTGGAGAACTTCAAGGACCAGTCACTGGTCGCCCACCGATCGCTTAACTTGCGCTCCGCTCACGCAAGTAAAGAGGAAAAAGGTACATAAAGACATACAAAAATAATTCTTATAGGTGAGCCTCAGAGTATATGACCAGGTTTAAGTTAGAACGACGATCTGAGGTTGTAATTTAAAAAATCACACACCAGAAAGCCGTGCCCCTAAAAAGCAAGAATAGAGTAGTGTCAACAAGTCAATAACATACGATAGCTTTCTCGAGATGTAAATGGAATATTTATAAACTAATAAAAATATCTATCCATTATCCACACAGTGATCACGGTTTATTATTATTACAAAGCACTTAAAGGTAGGGGAAGTGATTTGAAATTCATGGTGTAGTACCAGCCTGGTGCACTAGGGGCCCCCAACAGTAGCTACACTATGTGAACCTGCTGCTCGCTCCTGATTGGAGGAGAATTGGTGGCAACCTGGGGAACTTTTATTAGCTCCTCTGCTAACGTGGGGGAGGGGGAAACTCCATATGTGGTTTCCACACCTTATAATAGAGCATTTTAACAGAAAAAAATTTTTTTTGGGTGATATCTGACAAAAGTGAAATCACTTCCCCTACCTTTAACATAGATTATGCATTGTACACTCAACGCACAACCGCCCACACACACACTGGTGAATTATAGAACACATAAGGGGAATCAGGAATTCATGGGGAAAAAAACATGCATGAGGTCATCGCGCCTCACTTGGTCCATCCGCAACCTCCAGCAGAACAAGCGTCAGGCCATTTTGAAGGTTGATGCCCTGGAGAATGTTCTGCAACCTCTCTGACACGAAGCTTCCGCCTCTATGTCGGAGGATGTTCAAATGGGAACAAGCACTGTTCCATCACATTGAAGGTGTAGGAGTATTGAAGATTAAAAAAAGAACAGCCTGCATTTATTTTATAGGCTTCGGCATGGACCTTGGAAGCATCGGGGCAATAAATATACATTGCATCTTCTCAACAGTTGAAAAACGTATTTATCATGTAATTTGTTTCAAAATTGTGCAAAAATATCAACTGTCCCACTTCAAAACCCTAGTGAACATTTTGTACAGCTCTCTGAATACGTTTACGCGTCTTCTTTTCCTCTATTTGGAAGTACAGGATCAAGGAGGCGACCATGGCGCAGAATTCCACCACCAGGACGACCAGGGCAGCGATCGCGATGAAAACGAAGTTGCTCTCGATCAGAGCCTTCACCCTGGGGAGGCAGCCGACGAACGTGTCCTTCATGTCCTCGGCGAGGGTCGCGTTGCACACGTTCACGTGCTGATCCTCGCACTTGTCGCCGCTCTCGATCTTCGGAAAGCAACAGCGGCACGGGAACGCCAGGGTGAGGTTGTGGAAGCGGGAGCCGACGAAGTCCCCGTAGCCGTGGACCGCGCAGCACCGCAGCCTGGCCATGGTCTCGTCCCACAGGTTGGTGACCGTGTCCTTGTCCACGTCCCCGTAGACGTGCCGCAGGTTGGCCAGGGCCTTGTCGCTCACCCGGTCCAGGAGGTCTTCCGTCACCGAGTTCGATGCCAGGAGCACCGTCAGGGTGCCCTGCGCCAAGAAGAACACAAGCACCAGGACGAAGTACCAGAACAGCTTGAGCTTGCTTTCCTTCTTGGCTCCGCGGTAGCCCAGGTAACCGACGATGAACAGGATCCCGCCGAAGCCCATCAGCAGGTATCCCGCGTCCAGCAGCAGCTTGGCTTCCCTGGGCGCGCCGGCCAGGTGGTCCAGCATGCTCAGCAGGGAGGCCCCGTCCAAGCAGATCCAGGCGCCCACGAACAGGCAGGCGGCGCCCGCCAGAGCGATGATGGCATTGAAAAGTAAAAGAGAGTATTTGGGCAGAGTTTCAAGGAACGCCATCCCTGTTGCTGCTTTCTCTTATAGTCCCGGATGCGCGGATCCTCCCGTTAAGCTCTAACAAATCCCACAACCCCAGAGGAGATTCAAAATCCTTGAAAGCGTAAACGACTCGAAGTTGTCGAATGCATGGACAGGCCTTATAACTATAATTTGGGGTTTGGGGTGACGCAACCAGCAGAGCCCAATGCGTGGTGGTCAGAACTGGTTACAATGGAGTTTTGAGAAGATAACATAAGAGAACTGCACTCAGTAGAGTGCCACAAAGTAGGCATTGGCCTACTTGTGCATGAGCAGAGCGAGAGACCAGAGAGAGAGAGAGAACCCCGAGGAGATAATACTCATGACTCTCAGCGACCTGCGTGGGCACAAGCAATAAATGCAGAGTAAAGAATATAGGGACAGAAAGGGGGGTTCATATTATAAGAGGCTGTCGCAAAACAGCCATACCTGCTATCTATAGGGACCTCAAAACCTATATGGAGGCCACATGTGGTGGAGAATCTGGATTAGTCAAAGAAGAAACATGGCTTGGCTTCAAAAACCTAATTAAAATGATTCCAGGCTAATCAACAAGGCTCCGTTGAGTACCATCAGGGTCAAAACCTACTTTGAGTCATGGATGCACGATTTATGTCTGAATCATGCATGCAATGAAAACAGAGAGACAAAAAATACTCTGAAGATTTTGACAGTGATCTCCTAGTTCAGCTGGGCACAGGGGCGTAATCTTGCATCCGTCCTCATGTAGGCTGTGAAAAAACACAACCCAGGCCTGCCTCCCCGCGACCCCCCACCCCCCAATCACAGACAGCACCGGATCTTGTTTGTGTGTGGTGTGTGGGTGTAAAGATTGGATCTTCATCACAAAACAAAAGCCAGCTGATTAGCGTTTGAATATTTGATGGCCCTGTTGCGCCCAGCTGACCATCGGCCACCGGCCACTTCTCCGCCCCCGAAACTCGCGTCCCAGGCGTGTGAAAAGCCACAGTGCCTGTGAAATCCATCTGAAATCCTCATGCCTCGCAGCCTACACAGAGATTAAGCCCCTGGCCGGGCAGCCTTAAAAAATACTCTTTAAGCATAGTAACTGTCATCATGACCAAATTAATTTAAAGAAATGATAAACCGGCTGCAGTCCAAACTGAAAACCTGTTTTTCCTTTTCCACGGCGTAGACGTGCTGCAGGTTCATCAGGGCTTTGTTGCCCACCCGGGCCAGGAGGTCTTCTGGGGATTGTGAAATCAAGTCAGGCCCAAATAAGTACTGCAGGAAATAAGCGCCCTTTTAGAAATAAATTGATCCCTGCATAATACACGCCTTTTGGTTGATTATGCAATGGATCGCAATGGACTGCGATCGCATCAATGTGTTTTTCCGGTGGGCCTACTAAATAGACGTTTTGTGCCACAACTTGCACATGGACATGAAGCTAGAGGACTATGTTGCTGCACTCCACGTCCCTAATCCCAGACCCTAATTCCTATGCGTGTGTCAATTGCACCAGATTTGGGCAGGGCCGGATCTAGAGGGGGGCAGGGGTGGGCAGAGCCCACCCAAACGTGCATCCTGCCCACCCAATGAAAGGTAAAATCAGTGGTTTTCAACCAGTGTTCTGGGGACCACCAGTGTCCCAGGTGGTCCCCAGTTAAATGGTGGAAAGTTGGTTAACCGGATGTAACTATTTGAGAGCATATAAATGAAACCAAATGGACCCTTGCGGGTCCATTTGGTTTTCATTCCTACACTCTCAAGAGTTAAGATATTCATCATCTGAATTAGACCAAAGTCTACACAACTAGAGAATGTAGAAGAGTAATGGTCATTTTGATCTGTATGTTTGACTGTTTTGTTTCCCAAATCCATCTTGGAATTGTGGACAAAAGCAAAAGAAATCTTTAGTTTTTGGGTCTGTGGGGCTCTGTGGATGAAATGCCGAATAAATAGTGGGCTTTGGAGTTGCCCACCCTGCCATTCTCCCAGCCCACCCTAGTAGGGCTGGCTAAATCCGGCCCTGGATTTGGGTATGACCGAAGTAACAGTACGTGTATAACATGCATTGTTGGTTGAGGAATGGAGTATGAGTGAGATATGTTTGTATATACACACACTGTCAGATCCATTAGCAATGTGCTGGATGTAATGGAGCTTCTGCATGCTGTTTCTAGGGACCCTGATGAGAAATAAATGTGTTACAACTTACACTACTAGTACTAGTTGAGCCATGGAGGAGACAAGGGCGTGAGCGGGTTTCTCTGCATCTGGCAGGGTGAGTGTGAGACGGAGTCAGACAGAGTCTAGGTATGCTTCTGAGTTGAAAGAATGTGCTTTTGCAGAGGTGTTTATCGTGGGGGTCAAAGGTCGGGTGGGGGTGGTGGGGGTCAATTTTTACACCCCAGCTGGTGACCCTATGGGTGAGAAGGGAGAGGTTCTGGCTGGAGAAGGTGATGCTGGTTATTGAGGATGATTTGACCATGTGTTGGATGCTATCGCCCCTTTTACTATCCCCTTCCCTCCCCCTCTGTGTTAAACGACTTTACAGTTCCTCCAATTCTAACCTTTAGACCCGTCACCCATAACTCTATGACCAGACCAGACCAGTAGAGGGCAGTAATACGATCAGTGGTGGGTGTCGGTAGCAGTGTTGCCATGTTCGCTTAGTATAAGCCCCTTTGGGCTCGTTTCTCCCCACGTTTTCGTGCCTTTCTTTGGATGGAAAGTATTCATTCATTTTTTTTTAAATGAATGACATATTCATATCAAGGAAAGGAGGACCCCCATATAGTATACTGCCTATACATGGGTGTACCATGGAAAAGACCACCATGACAGACCGGACCCCCATACCAGATTTGTTATTATTAAAAACAACAACCACATTAACAAAGGGCAGATCTTCAACTCAAGTTTAAATGATTCTGAGAGTCATAGACTTGTCGAGCTTGTAGATCTGCTACATATCAGTGGCGGGGTACCTGAACCTTACCCTGAACCCCAGGGGTCCTTGAGGGAGTTCCAGGGCGTCCCCAGCTAAATTATATTTTGGAAGAAAATGGGCCCTTATGGGCATCATATTATCATATTAGACTTTTAGAAGTGGGGGTACGCCTCTTTAGACACATGCATGAGCATTTGCGTGCACCTGCGCAACCCACACATACAGGTAGACACACTATTAAAAGTTAAAACAACTTTGGCACCAAAAACTTTGGAGACCTGTAGTAGCTTATTGTGGATACTGGATAGCACCTCGTCGCTTATATCTGTCGCAAAACCTGGCAACACTGCTGTACAGCAGTCCCAGTGCAGACAGAGCCATAGACTACAGACCAGAGTTAAGACATCGAAGGGGCAGAAAACAGCCCTGTCACGTGGTTCATGTACTCGGCGCGAGCTCATAGACTCCAATGCATTCCGCAAACTTCCCGGGTTGTCCCCTTTTCAATAGAAGTCTATGTCGAAGTGACCGGCCCCACGGAGTGAACGGAGTTGTCGTAAACTTTGTCTTATTCTATGGACCTGATCTCAGAAGAAGACCCGCTGAAATTCAAAGTTTGAAGGAGGAGACTTCACTCCACTCGGTAAAAGACTTTAGCTTTGACTTGTCTTGTGTGTGTGTGTTTGTTTTCTTCTGGTGTAATGCGATTTAGACGTTAGTTAGTGCTGATCATTACGGTTTGCTGCCATACTTTAACGAGTATACGCATATTCCGGGTAGTGATGGGCAATTGAAGCTTTTATGAAGCTTTGCACAATTTGAACCGATTGGTTCAAAAAGATACGAAGCTTTGAAGCAGTGGTTCAGTCATGATAGGGACATCTGCTGGCGAAATGCTAGAATGCATTTCTAGCATTTGAAACAGTGAAACATTCAATACATGACACGGTTTAAAACAATAATAGGCTAAATATTATCAGATTTGATAATAGAAATACACTTGTTGATTAGGCTACATATGAGGTTTATCCCCATGGCTCTGGTCATCTGTTTTTTTTTATCTGGAGTGTAAGAAATTAATACTATCATCCGTCATGATGATATCATATAAAACCCACATGATTTATATATATATATATATATATATATATATATATATATATATATATATATATATATATATATATATATATATATATATATATATATATATATATATATATATCTTTAAAAATGGTTACAATGTTAATTAAACGCAATCATTAAATTGCATTTAGTAAACAATATAAAAGAGTCACTGCATATTCTATTGTATCAGCTGATTACAGCACCCCAACCCTGATGCGAACCCGCGACCCCCCCCCGTTTAAGAGTCCCGCACGCTACGCAGATGCCACTGAAGTATTATTTGGACAGGGCTTCTGTCGTTGTGAAAGCTGATCCGTGGCAGCGGCAGAGTATAGACAGAGTTACGACAACTCGGTCCACTTCATAGGGCCATTCAATGGAGGATCTTCTACTTAGGCTTGAATAGAGAATGCGGACAACAAGTCCTGGACCTGAAGTAGGCAGAAAGACGTAGGCAGAAAGACATTGGCAATAGTCCAGCGTTAATTATCTTGAATCGCTTTATTTTAGATCGTGTTGTAGTGTTAGTACAACCGACGTAAACATGAATGAAAACGTAGGTTGTCCCTATTCGGGCTGCATGAACAGCATTCGAGCGCTTGGTTTCTGACCCCTCAATGTCGCAACTCTTCTACTAGATGGCTCTGATCCTTGGAACCATGATCGAACCGGTATGAGGAAATGAAACAGTTACTGCTTCGAACGTCACTGGTCACGTGACTTTTTCCTGAGTGAAGCAAGCTTCGGAGCAGTGGTTCATATCTTGCTACTACAATGCGAGAGCGGCCCTGCCCGTTTATCCGTTCGCCTTTGTGGGGCTTCTCCTAAAAAACTACAATGTTTGCATGGATCTAACCATGCACAACACCTCCAGCACTGTTGTCTTCACAGCATAGGCTATATTTCATCCATGCAACTGCCATATTTACTGTACACTGTCCATTTATATGAAATTAATTTTGGTGCAGTGTCACACTCCCGGACTAAAGAAATTGGCTCCATTCCTCTCGGACTAAGCCACTGTGACGTCAAAATCAGTGTTGCCAACCGCCAAAATCCAAAATGCACTAGAATGCGGTAGAACAGGGGTGGTCCTTGAGAGGGTTCCAGGTGGTCCCCAGCTAAGTAGTTTAACCAGATGTAACTCTTGAGAACGTAACGTAAAATTGAAACCAAATGGACCCTTGCGGGTCCATTTGGTTTCTTTTTTACACTCTCAGGAGTTAAAATATTCATCATGTGAATTAGTCCAAATCTACACCACCATTAGAAGATTAATGGTCATGGAGAGAAGCAAAAGAAATCTTTACGTATGGGGTCTGTGGGGCCCCGTAGTGTCCTCAAATGGTGGTCCGAGGTTCAAATTCTGAATAAATGGAGGGCCCTGGGATGAAAAAGGTTGAAAACCACTGCGGTAGAGCATTGGATTTTGAACCATTTTCATCCCAGGGCCGACTGTTTATTCTGCATTTTAGGAACGGAGGACCACCCCTTGATGAGATTAGTCTCTCAGCCTAATTTAGGAGAAATAACTGACAAAATGTTCATCAAAATAGCAATTCTTCTACGTTTTCTAAATCTGTAGATTATTGAAAATTAGGTAATTCAGATGGTTAAATATGATTAAACTCTTGGGAGTGTAAAATGAAAACCAAACAGACCCGAAAGGGTCCATTTGGTTACCAATGGTCCTTTCTATCATAGCAGTAAAAATGGTGAAAAACAAGGGTTTTATCTCTGGCGCCAACCAATTTTGCCCCAACTCACAAGAAAAAAGCAAATATGATTTAACTCTTGAGAGTGTAAAATGAAACTAAACGGACCCGAAAGGGTCCATTTGGTTACCAATGGTCCTTTCTAGGAACGAAGCTAAATATAGCGACAAATGCGCCAAGTTGGCAACACTGCACACTGTGCATATGATTCTGCCTCCGCACGCTGACCCAACCCCCTTCTGGCTTTGCTAGCCAGTCCATACAACTTTACGTAGTGCTGCTCGATCATGTGCTCGATGCGATGAAACTCCTCACCATTTCTCTTATAATCAACAACACTCCCTGCAGAAGATGGACGTTACTTGCTCTTTCTGGTAGCCGCAAAAACCAAGCGAATGCATCTTACAGCCGCTGCTCTTAGTGTTGGATATATACGACTAACGTGGCAGCGCTATGGACACGGCTGCCTGTCCTACAACCAGCACCACGCCGATGATGACACACGGATCACAACACCACACCGAAAACCACACAGCGTCTCGCTCAGCGTTAGCGTCTCAGTCGCTACAGACACAGAATCCAACAAGCCATTGTAAATTGCTTGCCAGAACACAAAAACCTCACGATTCTTTCCACATTGTTTCACATGCAACATGTTGCACATGCACGCACGTACGCGCTGCCCGCGTATATTAACATTTACACTGTCCATCTGCACAACAACAATGTCTCTTTTTAATTGCATGCATCATATTATTAACCACGCGCGCAGTGTGTGACTGTGTGTATTAATATCTTTGCATAGCAGTAGTAATCATAACAATATATACGTTTAGTTGTATAGTAGCTACATTTCATGACAACATACAAACATTTACATTCCAAGGACCCCCCCAATGGACCCTATAAGAGAGCATTTTAGAACTCTCCCAGTCTTCATTTTAATCGCAAGGACCCCCAGTTTAACATGAATTAGGCTACACAGACTCCCACAATGGTCCCTATAAGAGAACATTTTAAAGCTCTTGCAGTGTTCATTTTAATTGCAAGGACCCCCAGTTGACATGAATTTGCCTACATACACACACACACACACACACACAATTTAATGCCAATTCTCTTTCTGTGACCCTCAATTTATATTGTTCAACCACTGTTAATGTAACTCTGATTGTGTACAACACCTCTAGCGGGTCCATTTGGTTCCATTTGTACACTGAGTTACAGACCCAAGGGCCCATTTGGTTCCTATCACTATCTCAACTTTAGGTATCCCCAGGGGTGTAATGGAGGGGGGATGCGGGGGACGGCGCCCCCCCTTCTCTCACATCTAGAATATTTTTTGGGGAAAGATGTTTTTTGGACATTTACTTTTATTGATACAATTAGCATTGTAAACCATATTTCTGGTACACACAAATGCATGGGCGCGTGGCACATGTCTTAAGAGGCTTCCCCCCACTTCTAAGTCCCACTACGACACTGGGGGTATGTTCGGAAATACAAACTGCGAGTGCATTGAGTTGATTTGGGTTAGTGGGCGGAGACCTCACCGAGTGCGTTGAGTGAGCCTGATTTACGAACGAGCAGTAAAAACCGACAACACACCTCACTCAAAAATGGTGAGAGTCACTGGCAGAGCCATATAAATCCTCTCTTATGGGGGTCCCCCTGGAAAGTATTTTCAAATGGGGGTCCACATGCATTTATTTGATAAATGTGCAGGTCCTTGACAGACATGGAAAAGTTGGGGGACCACAGTACAGTGCTTAGCCATAGCCTAGGTTCCTAGCTCACAACATTTGCATTGCTTTTCATTGAACGGCAGCGCTCGAGACACAGCTGTGACACAATCATACCTTCCACACCGGCCAACCCCGTCTCCAGCATAGGGTTGTTCAGTGCGTGCACCAAATGCCCCAAATACACCAGGTGCGTTTAGGGTGTATTTCCGAACGCACCCTGGGTATCCCTCAACTACGGGGCCATACTATAGGATGCCACCATTGATGTGTGAGACTGTGTAATGTCATATGGTGCATGTCCAACTATCACCACATTGTAAAGGCACAAACACACTGCCCTCTGCCTTATACCTGTACATTGGCGTTTCCAATTTTCACTTGAGTCCACTGCTATACAAACAGTTCCAACTATGTCTTATTCTTTGTAAGGCTTTATGTTGCACAGACCTTTGCCTATACATGTATTACCACTGTCCCCATCCATATTCCATGTATCCTCATTACTGCTGCATTATATACCTCCCTGTTCATGATCGTAATCTTTTGTAAGAATTTCATGTTACTCACAACTATTAGAATTCCTCTTAGTATGACCAAAATTACATTGCCTATGACGAAAGATGCAGTGTTGCAAAGTGTCCAAAAAAAATGAACATTTTCAAAATTGGGGTGAACGCAAGTCGCCTGTTGCCCTAATGGCGCGGACCCTAGGCGTGAGGCCCGCGCAGCGGGCCTCATGTCTAGTGTAAATGAAGGCGGGGTTCGGAGCTTGTGTCGGAGCTTCAGTTTCACACGGCCATCACTAATTCCGGGTAAGACTTCTTTCCTAGATCGCCGTTGTTTTGCCTCGTTGTTGTTGTTGTTGCCTTGGCCTAAGAATGTAATGTTACATTTAGCCCCTTTCGGCGGACCACCGTCTTTTAACGTTATTGGGCCGTAAATACGACCCGAAGTCTTTGACTTACGGGGTCCCTTGCCTTTTGTATACCGTGCCAGGTTTAAGCAAACAAACTTACCACTTTAACTCAAACACGCGCGTCCCCCTTACAACCGCGCTCCAAAGTAATCCGCTCCACAAGATATTGAGATAGTTCCACGCAAGTGTACAAAGTCCCAAAGAGCTGTGATGCCGCTAACTATTTTTAATCATTTTCCCCGATTTTCTTTTCCCCCTGCTCCTCATGCCGTCAGCCAGTAACAAGATACTCCACTACGTGCACTAGTTACGTCGCTCAGTCTGGTATCCAATCACCGACAGACGGGGGGACATCCGGTTTGTAGTGGAGTATCTTGTTGCTTGCTGACGGCATGAGGAGCAGGGGAAAAGAAAATCGGGGAAAATGATTAAAAATAGTTAGCGGCATCACAGCTCTTTGGGACTTTGTACACTTGCGTGGAACTATCTCAATATCTTGTGGAGCGGATTACTTTGGAGCGCGGGTGTAAGGGGGACGCGCGTGTTTGAGTTAAAGTGGTAAGTTTGTTTGCTTAAACCTGGCACGGTATACAAAAGGCAAGGGACCCCGTAAGTCAAAGACTTCGGGTCGTATTTACGGCCCAATAACGTTAAAAGACGGTGGTCCGCCGAAAGGGGCTATGTTACATTAATAGCACGAATTCATGGCTCGTTATGAAACGAATACCTTCACGTTAACGCAAACGAAAAATACTATTAACTAGGCCAAAAAAAAAAAACACTATAGTTTAAACATGGATTGTATTTGGTGACACATCAAATAAATGTAGAACATTTAGCTAATCCTGAAACCTTATAGACACAGTTACAATGAATGAATAAGTGAAGGTGATGTTTTTACTTTTGTTCACATCTGCTTTGATCTCTATAATGGTGATCAAAGCAAATCGCTATGGGGTGTCAAAGTGACTCCTTTAATCAAAAGGACGTTCCTGTTTGCATGTGTATCATGGCCTGTCAACTTGTCAAGGCCAGAGAACTGTACTAGTTCAGGGTTCCCGCGGCATCTTAAAAAGTCTTAAAAGCATTGAATTTACGAATTTGAAAATAATACCTTAAAAAGACTTAAAAAGGTCTTGAATTTTTACATCTAGGTCTTAAATTTTGCGCAGTTACATCGAGCCACGTGTGTCGGAGCGATCAAAACAGCGTCTGTATTGGACGTTAGATCGATCCTAAAGAGATGAATTGATGATTCCATCAGCTGCGCAAAAACCAATAACCACAGATGTACAAGCTCATATAGCCATGCATGGCAATGGGGCACATTGCTTGTAGATCATCTACGCTCAGTGCGAGTTTGACGTAGTATTCAGGGTCTTAGAGTTACGCAAACTCCGTGCATTTCATGGGGCCAGTCCATTGGAGGCGCTTCTACATAGACCTCTACGGAATGAGGACAACAAGAATAGGGACAGCTGGAGTTTTGAGCTCACGCGAGTACTTGAACCACGTGACCGGGCTGTTTTCTGTCCCCTCAATGTCGCAATTCTCTATACTCCACGCCTCGTACACCACAGCAACAAGTGGATACAGCTGACAAACAGATGATCGGAGCGGAGCTGTCGGAACCGACAGCTTTACACAACGTTATTGCATAGTTGCACACATCTGTGCTTCCATTCACACCCATAGCCTTTTAAATCGTATTTTCCATCCCCGGGACAACTTGGTGGTGGTGGTGGTGGTGGTGGTGGTGTTGTCTGTATGGAGAATGTGTAGCTGGTAGCTAGCTCAGCAACTAGCTAGCGTAGCTAACGCGATGAGCATGCTCAGCTCGCGTCTATGGCAGGGGTTTTCAACATGTGGTCCGGGGACCACCAGTGGTCCCTGAGAGGATTCCAGGAGGTCCACAGGCTAAATGATGGAAAGCTGGTTAACCAGATGTAACTCTTTGAGAGTGTAAACAACCCTTGCGGGTCCATTTGGTTTCATGTTTACACTCTGAAGTTAAAATATTCATGTGAATTATCCCAAGTCTACACAAGTACAGAATGTAGGATATTAAGTCATTTTGATCTGTATTTCACTGTGTTGTTTTCTCTGAGATACAGCCTGGAATTGTGGACAAAACTAAATGAAATCTTTAGTTGTGGGGTCTGTGGGGCTAAATTGTAATCAATTGGTGGTCCGTGGCTGAAATTCTAAATAAATAGTGGGCCCTGGTATGAAAGAGGTTGAAAACCACTGGTCTAGTCATTTGGCTTCCTTTAATAATGAATGTATACTAGTGTAGTTGCATCTACTTGTGTCACAGCAGGCAGACCTGTCAAAGCACTCCTGAATACTCAGACAGACATGCACCACCTCAAAGTCCAAACACATAGTTGTTTTTCATGTTCCCCTTATAATTTCCTGGGGCTTATTAGGACTGTAGTAGATAATAAAAAAGAAACCCTATGGAAGCTAACCCTAATTACATAGGGTTTTTAATGCGTCCGATCACACTGTATCGAATCGTATCGTACCAAATTCCAACAAATCAAAATCGTATCGAAATTCTACTTAATCGAATCGTATCATTCTGCATATAAATTAAATCGTTTCCGAATCGCATAGATACCATGCAAATCGATACGTATCAAATTGTCTTGTAAGGGAGAGATACACACCCCTAATAATTACAGAACTTGTTAATTTCTAGTGGTGCTGGTAAATGAAAATGTATGTAGCATCAGTGCTATTTGCAAAAAATATATACAACGTCGCTTATTGACGATGGCCGTGAAATGGGTATTACGTTTTATATAAATGGCCTTAAAAAAGGTCTTAAAAAGTCTTAAATTTTACTTTAAGAAACCTGTAGGAACCCTGTAGTTGTTTGTCTAATGTCTGTCAGTAGGCGTTCCCGCATAACCCGGGATAATGATGGTGCTGATGTCACCGTTCTGTGATTTTTCAGGCATTGCCATGTTTCATCACACCCACTTTACCGGTGGACTTTGTGACAACGAATCCTGGGTCTGTGTTGTATAGCACAGGGGGTTTTCAACCCCTTTTTGATCTCAGGGACCACCATTTATTCAGGATTTGAGCCACGGACCACCATTTCAGGATATTTTTTAGTCCAAAAGACCCCAAATCTAAAGATTTATTTTCCTTTTGTCCACAATTCCAGGCTGGATTTGGGTAACAAAACAAGCAAAACATACATTCCAAAATGACTAATTCAGATGAATATTTTAACTCTTGAGAGTGTAAAAATGAAACCAAATGGACCCTGGCGGGTCCATTTGGTTTCATTTTTACGTTCTCAAGAGTTACATCTGGTTAACCAACTCAGCTGGGGACCACCTGGAACCCTCTCAGGGACCACTGGTGGTCTCCGGACCACCTGTTGAAAACCCCTGTTGTATAGCACAATCATTGGATCATGGTTATGTCATAATAATATAATACAAGGAAAGCCTTCCTCCTCTGTATTGTGTGACTGCAACCCATTAGGAAATGAGCCAAAAAGAAATCAAGGCCGGTAAATCCATTATCTGATATAATGAATTTCAGATATGGTCGATATTGATATGATCTCATTTTTGTATTGATGATGGATCGTTATAATAATTTTGACCGTTCTGAAAATGACATCCAACACCTGTAACGGTGTGTCTGCATTGCACTGCAGGCTCAGGCTCAAAGTCAGATTTAACTCGGATACCATTTTTATTTCAAACTGTGTGAGTTTGTAGATCTGTCCAACGTGTTACTTCGGTCTGTTTGCAGATGAATCTGTCACTGTAGCCCATACAGTACCTGCCCAGCCTGTTTGTAGTAGTAACTAGTAGACGGACAGCATTCAACATGTTGTCATCATGTCACCCATCTATCACTCATGTAGTAAATGACATACCGGTGCTCAGTCTGTCAGTCTCTGTTTGTTTGCAGGGCAACATGGAACCTGGAGAAGAAAACATGGCTGCTGCTGCTGGTTCCTCGAAAAGACCTCGAGCTCCCCTGTCTGACTCGGAGGACAACAGTCTATTCCCAGCAGGTAGGCACTGTTCATTCTGCATTTTATCCAGACCCTATAAGGGTCCATTTCTTTACCAACTGCCCATATGTTAGCAGGGGACCACCTAGGGAAAATAACTATATATTTTTTTACAGACAGACTTCCAATGCCCTAATAAATCAAGGGTTTTCAACCTTTTTCATCTCATTTTCATCACCATTTATTCAGGATTTGAGCCACGGACCAACATTTGAGGATATTTTAGCCACACAGACCCCAAATCTAAAGATTTATTTTGCTTTTGTCCACAATTCCAGGCTGGATTTGGGAAACAAAACACGCAACACATACATTCCAAAATGGCTAATTCAGATGATGAATATTTTATATATGAAACCAAATGAGGGTCCATTTGGTTTCATTTGTACATTCTCAAGATCTGGTTAACGAACTTAGCTGGGGACCACCTGGAACCTTCTCAGGGACCACTGGTGGTCCCCGGACCACCTGTTGAAAACCCCTGCCCTAAATAATAGTTGGCTTTCTGTTGCCTCTGCTATAGATGTGTTTTTAAGTTAAAATACCACCATAATGCCACTATATTTCCACCCTCACTCCAGAGGGGCCAAGTCGTGTCAAAAAACACTGATTAGCTATTTTTTTTTGCTATATTTGAATCCTGAACTATTACTTTTTTGAATATGACATCAATACCTTAATAATTTAGTAACACTGTTGTGTTGACATGGCTGCATGTGTTTTGTCCAAGAGGTCCGGCGATGCACGTAAACCAGGGGTTTTCAACAGGTGGTCCGGGGACCACCAGTGGTCCTTGAGAGGGTTCCAGGTGGTCCCCAGCTAAGGACCCAAATGGACCCTTGCGGGTCCATTTGGTTTCATTTTTACACTCTCAAGAGTTAAAATATTCACCATCTGAATTAGCCATTTTGGAATATATGTTTTGCTTGTTTTGTTTCCTAAATCCAGCCTGGAATTGTGGCCAAAAGCAAAATAAATCTTTAGATTCGGGTTCTGTGGGGCTAAAATATCCTCAAATGGTGGTCCGTGGCTCAAATCCTGAATAAATGGTGGTCCCTGGGATGAAAAAGGTTGAAAACCACTGACGTAAACCATCGGACCGATGCCTAACCCTAACCCCCACCCTAACACTAACCTCCCATGGGGGTTAACACCTCAACCTAACCGTCGGTCCTATGATATGTCAGACAGAAGTCTTGCCTCCCCGTTGGCAACATGTTTTCCCACTTCTCCCACACATGCAATACTTCTGCCACTCAAATGAACAATTTAGATTCTGGCCACCCTAGTGATTGGTTTGGAAAAACAAACAAACAAAAAAACATTCTATCTGAGAGGAAATAATGTAGATCTGACGGATATTTTTGGCTGGACACTTCCACTGCAGTGTTGTTGTTGTTTTTTTGTTTTTTTTTGAGAATATTTTGATTTAGTCTTAGTCTTTTCAATAAGACATATTTAGTCTTTTAGTCTCATTTCGTCTTCTGAAATGCATTTCTTTAGTCTAGTCTTAGTCGACGAAATGTCAAAAATGATTTAGTCTTAGTCTTGGTAGTTAAGTCTTGCATACAAATACATTGTAGGTTTAGATATGTTATACAGATTTATAGTTTTTAGCATGAAACTTGTCTTGTTTTATTTCACATACTTAAAAAGAAATAAAAAAATAAGATAAAAATGTTTCTTATTTCCATTAGTCTTAGGTTATGATTTAGTCTTCGTCTTAGTCTTTTGAAAATCATTTTTGTTAGATCTAGTCTTAGTCGACTAAATATATATATAAAAAAAACCTTAGTCGACTTAGTCTTTAGTCTTAATCGACAAAAACAACACTGTTCCGCTGATACCTCAGTCCCAGTCTTATAGGTTATGACTTATGAGCAAGCTTTTCTCTTCCTAGATGAGTAAGCTTGGGAGCCAAGGCAACAGTGATCGCATGTGTTTTCTCCCCCCACCCCACCCCCACCGTGTGTAATTATTATTAGTAGCACATGATGACCAGAAGCGGCGGCGCTTGGAGAGTGCCGCCGGACGGGAGAACCGCAGCCCCATCCCCTCCGGAAGCAGAGCCGAGCTGGACGTGAAGCCGGACACGCCGGCCATCAGCTCGGTCAGGTCCCGACTGCAGCTGCTGTCAGAGACGCGGCCAGGTGAGGAAATGGTGTCTGCTCAGGGCTTGACACTAAGACTTGCCCGCTTGCCCGGGGCAAGTAAAAAAAAATGGTGGGGCAAGTGAAGACTGCTACCTGGTTGCCCTATAGTGCACTATAACACAACACAAGATAAATTTGTCTTGAAGGTGGTCATTGTGACCTGGGCTAATTAAGATGATGAATTTTAACTCTTTGAGAGTGTAGAAATTAAACCAAATGGACCCGCAAGGGTCCATTTGGTTTCATTTTTACGTTCTCAAGAGTTACATCTGGTTAACCAACTTAGCTGGGGACCACCTGGAACCCTCTCAGGGACCACGTGTTGAAAACCCCTGGTTTAAAGCACCCAAGTAGGAAGTAAACTTAAATGCTAAATTTACAATATATTTTTGGGGGGCAAGTGACCATGACCTGAGGGCAAGTAGAACCTGACTTGCACTTGCCCGATGGGAAAGTGCCTCGGAGACCTTAGTGTCAACCCCTGACTGCTTTATTATTCATACTATCGTTTTGATCAGGGGTGCCCACACTTTTTTGACTTGAGAGCTACTTTCAAAACGATCGGCTCAACAAGATCTACACAGCAAAAATGTGATTGTTCCATTACTGAAAATCCATTTCAAGGCACCCTAGAAAGATGGAGCTTTGAAATAGGTGGTGATGGTGTTGCTTACTGTTAGTGTTTAAGAATAATGCACTTATAATGAAAAATTATAAGTGGGGGGGGGGGGGGGGGGGGATTGGAAGGTTTTCTTGTATATGCTATAATGGCGTTTGAAAACAGTATTTGAGGTTTGAGTTGACAGTTCGTGAGCTAAGAACTTTCACGTTTTTGCCCACAATTGGGATACAGAACTGGCAAAACGTTAACAATATAATAACAATTATTCCCCATGTTCTAACTGTGTGGACTTACATGGAATTGCATAATTCAGATGTTTAAATATAATTTAAAGGGTCCATTTGGTTTCATTTTAATGCTCAAGAGTTCCAGATCTATAAGGGTCCAAGTGCAGGGGGGGCTGTCATGTGATCTACTTGCAAGGCCTGTGTGATCTACTGGTAGATCACAATCTACCTTTTGGGCACGCCTGGTTTTGGTAGTTTGGCTATGGGAGACCACCATGGCACCTTCTAAGGTGATCATACAGTACAGAAGCATTACTTACTGTATATATACACACAAGAATTAGCTGGGCATGTCATGATATAGAGCCCCCCTCCCAGTAAGCATGGTCAGAATCTGGATCTGGATTCTGGACACGATCAAGACGTCACTAATTCGCATGCTTACTGGGGCATGATCTTTCGTGACGATGAGGGGGCCCGGTATAGTTTGAATTATTTTTTTTCCCCACAGATATTTCATGAAGTACTTATTTGAAGGCCTGTCTTAGCCTCAGACTAAGCTAGCTCAAATGGTGACAAATCATGATTTTTTTTGTAAACTTGTGGTCTTCAAATAAATACTTTGAAACATTCGAGGGGAAAAAAATCATGTGAGGGGACAAAACAATGGGAAATTCTTTTCCAGGCCACTCGTCAGTGGCAGTAGTCTTGGGCAATATCCCGGCATTACTGTTTATCGCGATATTGGAAATCAATACAGAGTAATATCGTTGGTTCTATAAACAATGTCGAATACCGAATATTGCCAAATACCGACATTATACTGTATTCTATTAAAATTCAATTCTGCGAAAAAAAAAATACCGCCCAAGACTAAGTAGGGGGAATGTGATGCTCCATACAGGGCTTGACACTTGCCCTCTTGCCCGGGGCAAGTAAAAAAAATGGTCGGGCAAGTGAAGACTGCTACCTGGTTGCCCGATCGGGCAAGTGTGCAACTTAGTGCACCATAACACAACACAAGATAAATTTGTCTTGAAGGCAGTCATTGCACTCTGCCTCTGTGTCTTTCCCTGCTTTCTAGCTATCCACAATTCCAGGCTGGATTTGGGAAACAAAACAGGCAAATTAACATACACATCAAAATGACCATTAATCTTCTACATTCTCTAGTTGTGTAGACTTGGGCTAATTAAGATGATGAATTTTAACTCTTGAGAGTGTAAAAATGAAACCAAATGGACCCGCAAGGGTCCATTAGGGTCCAAAATCAATCACCAGTTAGCCATCTTCTGGTGATTGATTTTTTGCTGGCTGCCAGGAGCACCTGCATAAGCTTTATATCTTTTGTTTGATTCAGGCCCTCAACATGACTCAGATACATAGTTATGAAATCTAAAGGTAATTGAATATTGAACACCGAACAAAGTGAATTATGAACATCCTTCCAGAATGGACCCAACTTTGGACACTCCCAGAAAATATGAAAATGAGTGGCTCTCTCTGCCCCGCATTGCCTCCAACAAGGTGTATCATCACCTCTATGTTTTTCTTGGAACGGGGTCTTGAAGTAGCGAATAACATTTTTCCAACAGTGCTCTCTCCAATCGTTGGAGCATGTCGAGGTAGATTGAAATTCCCAGATCCCTTCCCATACTTCTTCCGAAATAGCAATACCTGCGTCCCTCTCCCATCTCTCTTTAATGTATAGTGTGCTTTCATTTTTAGCAGTCGAGAGTGCATCATATAACCCCGAGATGGATTTGCTTGGTTCTGCTATAATGGCTGATTTTAATATAGAATAAAACTCTGATTCAGTTGTGGAGAAATCTTTAATTTACATTCTTGGTTGATATAGTGTCGCACCTGGAGGTATCTATTGAAATCATTCTGCTCTAGGCCATGTTTAACCTGTAAAGATCTGAAACAATAGTTTATTTTAAAGTAAAAAACATAAGCATGGGTGTTGTACTTGTCCCGATCACATTTTTTTGTTCCCCTTCCGATCCCGATCATTTGAGTTTGAGTATCTGCCAATCCCGATATTTCCCAATCAGATCTGCCAATCCCGATATTTCCCAATCCGATCACTTTTTTTTGCTCCCGTTACAATCCAGATCATTCCCGATAATTTTTCCTGATCAGATACATTTTGCAAATGCATTAAGAAAAAAAAGGACTAAAACTTAATTAAATTGTCCCAAGAAAAAGATCTTCCACCAAATAGCAGAATAATATAGCAGACTAGAATAGCACTCCTAACTCAAATGTGCACTTGGGCAACTCCAAAGCAAATTCCACAACATTTATTTACCTGCCATAGTGGCAACCTTTTACCCCTATGTCGGATCACTGGTGATACAGGTATACTGCATGTACCAATACCGAATGGTCTGATGATCACAATTTATGGCCAACACTGCTACTTTCCTGGTACCGATACAGTATTTGCCGATACCGATTTGAACCGATATGACAAAAAAAGGGCCGATCTGATACTTTTCCCGATACCGATACAGCATTGGGACATCCCTACTAAATACTGTATTTGAGCTTGGTGTCACTCTGACATGTGCTCTGTGTCGTTCCTGCATCTCTCCTCCTTCCAGGCGAAGGAGAGTTCAACCAGCGTCTGGAGCGTTTCAGAGCACCGTCGTTCGAGCCGAGCAGCGGCAGCAGCAGCAGCACCTCCGCTGCAGGCCACGACCACCACCACCAGGGGGCCACCACCTGCCCTCGCTCCCTCTCCAACTTCGTCTCTGACATCCACCAAAAGATCCAGGGAGACGTGACGCCCAGCTCCAAGGAAGCTTCCCGCATTCGGCAGGTATAATCAAAGATACTCTATTTATAAAGATGGCCATACTCCCATTGGCGCCACTATATAAATGACATGGACTACAAAGCCTACAAATGGTCTCCTAAGTAGTAATGGTTTAGATCAGAGCCCCCTAAAATGTTGAAAATGGGTGCAGTTCCCCTTTAAGCTGTTGTTTGGCTTTGCCGGCGTCGCTCTTCCATTACAAAATCCGTTTTGTAATAATGCTTGTCCTTTCTGTAAGCCCCTCCTCGAACCGCTATGGTCCAATCACAGCTAAGCATAACATGTGATAGACAAACCTCTGCACCAATAGCTCCTCCTATAGACCTGCGCAGTTATGTCACCTCCCCGGTTCCACTAGTGTTTTCCCCATTCATTTTTCTCCTACACTTTTCGAAGATATCTATCTAATTAGCAAGAAGTAGAAAACGGCAGGATACAACACATGTGGTTTAGTTTTTCATCTTCGAAATTATTTGATCGGCCCGAAAGATTGTGTGTGTCATCATGATTTGTCACGACCCGAGTTGGCTTTGTCCGTGTTGTAATCTTCTTCTTAAATTATTTTCAAAAAGTCTAAGAAAAATGAATGGGGAAAACACTAGTGGAACCGGGGCGGTGACGTCACTGCGCAGTGCGCAGGTCTATATAATAAAACATTTTTAAAAAATAAATGCCACACACACTTTTTTTCCCACTGCATACGGCAGGCTTTGTTGACGGATGTGGAAGAGATTTTGAAGTTCTGGTTCCAATGAACCAGTATTTAATGTATAATGTCCGTGGTATTTACATTGGACTGATTGAGCCCTGGCTGGAAAGTGTGGATGCTGGATGCTGTTGAGAGGGCAGGGCTTACTGTAAGGTTTAAGTTGGTCTTTTTATTTTTACCTGTCTGTGGTGTGGATGTTACTGTACATGTCGACTCTGGGAGGGGAAAGATGCTCAGTGTTCTGTCCTCCCATCCTTCAGGAGAGAGAACAGGAGGTGCACCGGTTGGTCTCCAAACCCATCGCCAACAACGTCTGGTTGAACAGGAGCAACTCTGACCCATCGCTGGCTGAGGTGTGCTATAGTTTTTACACACTGTATTTGGCGTTTTTTTTTTGTACTTTCACCTCACTTATCATTGTATTTGTCATAGGGCAGTGGTTTTCAACCAGTGGTTGGGGACCACCACCAGTGGTCCTTGAGAGGGTTCCAGGTGGTCCCCAGCTAAGTTGGTTAACCAGATGAAAAGTTGGTTAGCCAGATGTAACTCTTGCAATTCTCCATCGCAGTTTTACTCGGATGTTGCCGGTTCAACTCTGTGATTACCTCCGCTACCTGCTCAACCGCGACAACAACGATACTCCCTGTTATATTGATACATTCCCTTTTTTAATATGCAGAACAGCGGGATGTTATAATAGTAGTGCAAGTGTTCCTATCCTGGTCCAGGTCCGTGTAAGCAGCAGCAGCACCTCCGCTGCAGGCCACCACCACCACCACCAGAGGGCCACCACCTGCCCTCGCTCCCTCTCCAACTTCGTCTCTGACATCCAGGAGAAGATCCAGGGAGACGTGATGCCCAGCTCCAAGGAAGCTTCCCGCATTCGGCAGGTATAATCAAAGATACTCTATTTATAAAGATGGCCATACTCCCATTGGCGCCACTATATAAATGACATGGACTACAAAGCCTACAAATGGTCTCCTAAGTAGTAATGGTTTAGATCAGAGCCCCCTATCTGTCGTACGTGAAACTGCAGATTACAAAGAGACTCTTCCTGACTTCCTAACAAATCTCGCGAGAGTTGGGCAGTGGGATAAAGAATAATTCATAACAAAGTGAAATTTCTTCTGTTCTGTTTAGCTAATAGAAGCCATTTTACTGTGAATATGCTGTAAATATTATATGCCTTTTGATGATCGGGTCAAGTTAACGAATGGATCATAAGTTCACGTTCATTCATTGGCCTCTTATATATAATAACGGTATAACGGTATAACGGTATAACAACCTTCGGACAGCAATTTGATTTCAATGAGGTGGGATTCTATCTTAAAATTCTGTTGTATGCATTCGTGTGTGTGTGTGTGTGTGTGTGTGTGTGTGTGTGTGTGTCACCTGCACACTGCTATACTGTGCTTGTGCATCATTTCAATCACCCATATCCTCATGTCTTTCTATTGCCTGGCATTAATGTAGGCC
>CM076977.1:51779136-51798736 GCA_039105355.1 Benthosema pterotum | reverse complement strand
CGCGATAATATCATATAGGCCTATTATATGCGATATTTGCTGAGGTATAATATCGTGAGGAAAAACATGTTGCAGATCCACAGGGATAATTCCGGGAGGAAAAACGGGCCGCAGAACTAAAATGTTGAATGACATTTGAACACTTTATTCCCAAAAAACAAACCCAAGATAAAAACAAAAAGCCCAGTATGAGAATCAATGGAGACAAATAAAAGCTAAGATTAATAGCTGAGGATATACATTGGTAACTTCAGATTTTTTTCAATTCATTCATATATTGTTTATTGTTTTTGTTTTTCAGCTGCAGTTACAGTATTATGATATATTGTTCATGAATTTTTGATAGGCCTATATCGCAATATATTAAATATTGTGATTCATCATCCCCACCCATATCGTATTGTGAGGTACCAATATTGTCCCAGCCCTAGTCAATACACATTTTATGTATTTATGTATTTATTTCTATTGGAAAAATAAAAGAATAAAGAAATAAAAAAAATCGGAGGTAACGTTCCAATATTGGAAAGTTAATTATGAATTGAGTCTGCAAAATTATTTATATAAATTGTTTAAATGGTCAATATAAGTGAATTCATACATGACAAGCCTCATATATTTGACATGTCGTCCTATATAATGCCTGATTTGCATGTTTAAAGAATTATAAGATTCGCAATACAATTCATTTAATTATCTCTGTGCAAATAATCAACTATCCAAGTTGCATGGTGATAACAATTAAATATACAGTAGTTATGTTTCTGCTTATAATGTTTCAGTTTTGTAGGTCTGGCTCATGGAGTAAGAACCAAAAAGTGAACTGGTTCAACCCTGATGGTAAGAGGCCCCAGTGTAGCCAATAGCCATGCCGTTTAAAGAGGACCTCATATGACATGGTGTTTTCCCTGCTGTCCCAAACTGTTGTTGACCACAGACCCACATGCTCTTTAGTGAACATAAACACAGCTGGGCCTGCTGACAGTACTCCATCTTGTGTTTGTTTATCATAGATAAAATTAATAAAATAGTCAAATTAATGGAATAGGATCAATAGTGGGATCAATGAGTAGGGATTTAAAGGGATAAACATGGATAAATTATATATATATATATATATATATATATATATATATATATATATATATATATATATATATATATATATATATATATATATATATATATATATATATATATATATATATATATATCTCCTAACTAGATCAGTGCAACCTTGCGCACAAGCAGGCCATGGCCTACTTGTGCGTGGGTGGAGCGAGAGAGCAGAGAGCGAGTACCTTGACACCTCCTCCAAGAGATAATACTCGCGACAACACCTAGATGTCTTAATTATGTCACCGTTACCCCATCAACTAAAACAGCCAACTGGAGAACTTCAAGGGACAGTCACTGGTCGCCCACCGATCGCTTAACTTGCGCTCCGCTCACGCAAGTAAAGAGGAAAAAGGTACATAAAGACATACAAAAATAATTCTTATAGGTGAGCCTCAGAGTATATGACCAGGTTTAAGTTAGAACGACGATCTGAGGTTGTAATTTAAAAAATCACACACCAGAAAGCCGTGCCCCTAAAAAGCAAGAATAGAGTAGTGTCAACAAGTCAATAACATACGATAGCTTTCTCGAGATGTAAATGGAATATTTATAAACTAATAAAAATATCTATCCATTATCCACACAGTGATCACGGTTTATTATTATTACAAAGCACTTAACATAGATTATGCATTGTACACTCAACGCACAACCGCCCACACACACACTGGTGAATTATAGAACACATAAGGGGAATCAGGAATTCATGGGGAAAAAAACATGCATGAGGTCATCGCGCCTCACTTGGTCCATCCGCAACCTCCAGCAGAACAAGCGTCAGGCCATTTTGAAGGTTGATGCCCTGGAGAATGTTCTGCAACCTCTCTGACACGAAGCTTCCGCCTCTATGTCGGAGGATGTTCAAATGGGAACAAGCACTGTTCCATCACATTGAAGGTGTAGGAGTATTGAAGATTAAAAAAAGAACAGCCTGCATTTATTTTATAGGCTTCGGCATGGACCTTGGAAGCATCGGGGCAATAAATATACATTGCATCTTCTCAACAGTTGAAAAACGTATTTATCATGTAATTTGTTTCAAAATTGTGCAAAAATATCAACTGTCCCACTTCAAAACCCTAGTGAACATTTTGTACAGCTCTCTGAATACGTTTACGCGTCTTCTTTTCCTCTATTTGGAAGTACAGGATCAAGGAGGCGACCATGGCGCAGAATTCCACCACCAGGACGACCAGGGCAGCGATCGCGATGAAAACGAAGTTGCTCTCGATCAGAGCCTTCACCCTGGGGAGGCAGCCGACGAACGTGTCCTTCATGTCCTCGGCGAGGGTCGCGTTGCACACGTTCACGTGCTGATCCTCGCACTTGTCGCCGCTCTCGATCTTCGGAAAGCAACAGCGGCACGGGAACGCCAGGGTGAGGTTGTGGAAGCGGGAGCCGACGAAGTCCCCGTAGCCGTGGACCGCGCAGCACCGCAGCCTGGCCATGGTCTCGTCCCACAGGTTGGTGACCGTGTCCTTGTCCACGTCCCCGTAGACGTGCCGCAGGTTGGCCAGGGCCTTGTCGCTCACCCGGTCCAGGAGGTCTTCCGTCACCGAGTTCGATGCCAGGAGCACCGTCAGGGTGCCCTGCGCCAAGAAGAACACAAGCACCAGGACGAAGTACCAGAACAGCTTGAGCTTGCTTTCCTTCTTGGCTCCGCGGTAGCCCAGGTAACCGACGATGAACAGGATCCCGCCGAAGCCCATCAGCAGGTATCCCGCGTCCAGCAGCAGCTTGGCTTCCCTGGGCGCGCCGGCCAGGTGGTCCAGCATGCTCAGCAGGGAGGCCCCGTCGTAGCAGATCCAGACGCCCACGAACAGGCAGGCGGCGCCCGCCAGAGCGATGATGGCATTGAAAAGTAAAAGAGAGTATTTGGGCAGAGATCCAAGGAACGCCATCCCTGTTGCTGCTTTCTCTAATAGTCCCGGATGCGCGGATCCTCCCGTTAAGCTCTAACAAATCCCACAACCCCCGAGGAGATTCAAAATCCTTGAAAGCGTAAACGACTTGAAGTTGTCGAATGCATGGACGGGCCTTATAACTATAATTTGGGGTTTGGGGTGACGCAACCAGCAGAGCCCAATGCGTGGTGGTCAGAACTGGTTACAATGGAGTTTTGAGAAGATAACATAAGAGAACTGCACTCAGTAGAGTGCCACAAAGTAGGCATTGGCCTACTTGTGCATGAGCAGAGCGAGAGACCAGAGAGAGAGAGAGAACCCCGAGGAGATAATACTCATGACTCTCAGCGACCTGCGTGGGCACAAGCAATAAATGCAGAGTAAAGAATATAGGGACAGAAAGGGGGGTTCATATTATAAGAGGCTGTCGCAAAACAGCCATACCTGCTATCTATAGGGACCTCAAAACCTATATGGAGGCCACATGTGGTGGAGAATCTGGATTAGTCAAAGAAGAAACATGGCTTGGCTTCAAAAACCTAATTAAAATGATTCCAGGCTAATCAACAAGGCTCCGTTGAGTACCATCAGGGTCAAAACCTACTTTGAGTCATGGATGCACGATTTATGTCTGAATCATGCATGCAATGAAAACAGAGAGACAAAAAATACTCTGAAGATTTTGACAGTGATCTCCTAGTTCAGCTGGGCACAGGGGCGTAATCTTGCATCCGTCCTCATGTAGGCTGTGAAAAAACACAACCCAGGCCTGCCTCCCCGCGACCCCCCACCCCCCAATCACAGACAGCACCGGATCTTGTTTGTGTGTGGTGTGTGGGTGTAAAGATTGGATCTTCATCACAAAACAAAAGCCAGCTGATTAGCGTTTGAATATTTGATGGCCCTGTTGCGCCCAGCTGACCATCGGCCACCGGCCACTTCTCCGCCCCCGAAACTCGCGTCCCAGGCGTGTGAAAAGCCACAGTGCCTGTGAAATCCATCTGAAATCCTCATGCCTCGCAGCCTACACAGAGATTAAGCCCCTGGCCGGGCAGCCTTAAAAAATACTCTTTAAGCATAGTAACTGTCATCATGACCAAATTAATTTAAAGAAATGATAAACCGGCTGCAGTCCAAACTGAAAACCTGTTTTTCCTTTTCCACGGCGTAGACGTGCTGCAGGTTCATCAGGGCTTTGTTGCCCACCCGGGCCAGGAGGTCTTCTGGGGATTGTGAAATCAAGTCAGGCCCAAATAAGTACTGCAGGAAATAAGCGCCCTTTTAGAAATAAATTGATCCCTGCATAATACACGCCTTTTGGTTGATTATGCAATGGATCGCAATGGACTGCGATCGCATCAATGTGTTTTTCCGGTGGGCCTACTAAATAGACGTTTTGTGCCACAACTTGCACATGGACATGAAGCTAGAGGACTATGTTGCTGCACTCCACGTCCCTAATCCCAGACCCTAATTCCTATGCGTGTGTCAATTGCACCAGATTTGGGCAGGGCCGGATCTAGAGGGGGGCAGGGGTGGGCAGAGCCCACCCAAACGTGCATCCTGCCCACCCAATGAAAGGTAAAATCAGTGGTTTTCAACCAGTGTTCTGGGGACCACCAGTGTCCCAGGTGGTCCCCAGTTAAATGGTGGAAAGTTGGTTAACCGGATGTAACTATTTGAGAGCATATAAATGAAACCAAATGGACCCTTGCGGGTCCATTTGGTTTTCATTCCTACACTCTCAAGAGTTAAGATATTCATCATCTGAATTAGACCAAAGTCTACACAACTAGAGAATGTAGAAGAGTAATGGTCATTTTGATCTGTATGTTTGACTGTTTTGTTTCCCAAATCCATCTTGGAATTGTGGACAAAAGCAAAAGAAATCTTTAGTTTTTGGGTCTGTGGGGCTCTGTGGATGAAATGCCGAATAAACAGTGGGCTTTGGAGTTGCCCACCCTGCCATTCTCCCAGCCCACCCTAGTAGGGCTGGCTAAATCCGGCCCTGGATTTGGGTATGACCGAAGTAACAGTACGTGTATAACATGCATTGTTGGTTGAGGAATGGAGTATGAGTGAGATATGTTTGTATATACACACACTGTCAGATCCATTAGCAATGTGCTGGATGTAATGGAGCTTCTGCATGCTGTTTCTAGGGACCCTGATGAGAAATAAATGTGTTACAACTTACACTACTAGTACTAGTTGAGCCATGGAGGAGACAATTTTTACACCCCAGCTGGTGACCCTATGGGTGAGAAGGGAGAGGTTCTGGCTGGAGAAGGTGATGCTGGTTATTGAGGATGATTTGACCATGTGTTGGATGCTATCGCCCCTTTTACTATCCCCTTCCCTCCCCCTCTGTGTTAAACGACTTTACAGTTCCTCCAATTCTAACCTTTAGACCCGTCACCCATAACTCTATGACCAGACCAGACCAGTAGAGGGCAGTAATACGATCAGTGGTGGGTGTCGGTAGCAGTGTTGCCATGTTCGCTTAGTATAAGCCCCTTTGGGCTCGTTTCTCCCCACGTTTTCGTGCCTTTCTTTGGATGGAAAGTATTCATTCATTTTTTTTTAAATGAATGACATATTCATATCAAGGAAAGGAGGACCCCCATATAGTATACTGCCTATACATGGGTGTACCATGGAAAAGACCACCATGACAGACCGGACCCCCATACCAGATTTGTTATTATTATTGAATTGTACTGTAATTCTCCAAGCTGTTATCAGTTTTGTAGCAGTGTGTACTTGACTTGTGCAATAACTCTCATCTCTGTTAAATAAAAATTTCATTCATTCATTCATTCATTCATTCATTCATTCATTCATTCATTCATTCATTCAAAAACAACAACCACATTAACAAAGGGCAGATCTTCAACTCAAGTTTAAATGATTCTGAGAGTCATAGACTTGTCGAGCTTGTAGATCTGCTACATATCAGTGGCGGGGTACCTGAACCTTACCCTGAACCCCAGGGGTCCTTGAGGGAGTTCCAGGGCGTCCCCAGCTAAATTATATTTTGGAAGAAAATGGGCCCTTATGGGCATCATATTATCATATTAGACTTTTAGAAGTGGGGGTACGCCTCTTTAGACACATGCATGAGCATTTGCGTGCACCTGCGCAACCCACACATACAGGTAGACACACTATTAAAAGTTAAAACAACTTTGGCACCAAAAACTTTGGAGACCTGTAGTAGCTTATTGTGGATACTGGATAGCACCTCGTCGCTTATATCTGTCGCAAAACCTGGCAACACTGCTGTACAGCAGTCCCAGTGCAGACAGAGCCATAGACTACAGACCAGAGTTAAGACATCGAAGGGGCAGAAAACAGCCCTGTCACGTGGTTCATGTACTCGGCGCGAGCTCATAGACTCCAATGCATTCCGCAAACTTCCCGGGTTGTCCCCTTTTCAATAGAAGTCTATGTCGAAGTGACCGGCCCCACGGAGTGAACGGAGTTGTCGTAAACTTTGTCTTATTCTATGGACCTGATCTCAGAAGAAGACCCGCTGAAATTCAAAGTTTGAAGGAGGAGACTTCACTCCACTCGGTAAAAGACTTTAGCTTTGACTTGTCTTGTGTGTGTGTGTTTGTTTTCTTCTGGTGTAATGCGATTTAGACGTTAGTTAGTGCTGATCATTACGGTTTGCTGCCATACTTTAACGAGTACACGCATATTCCGGGTAGTGATGGGCAATTGAAGCTTTTATGAAGCTTTGCACAATTTGAACCGATTGGTTCAAAAAGATACGAAGCTTTGAAGCAGTGGTTCAGTCATGATAGGGACATCTGCTGGCGAAATGCTAGAATGCATTTCTAGCATTTGAAACAGTGAAACATTCAATACATGACACGGTAAAACAATAATAGGCTAAATATTATCAGATTTGATAATAGAAATACACTTGTTGATTAGGCTACATATGAGGTTTATCCCCATGGCTCTGGTCATCTGTTTTTTTTATCTGGAGTGTAAGAAATTAATACTATCATCCGTCATGATGATATCATATAAAACCCACATGATTTATATATATATATATATATATATATATATATATATATATATATATATATATATATATATATATATATATATATATATATATATATATATATATATATATATATATCTTTAAAAATGGTTACAATGTTAATTAAACGCAATCATTAAATTGCATTTAGTAAACAATATAAAAGAGTCACTGCATATTCTATTGTATCAGCTGATTACAGCACCCCAACCCTGATGTGAACCCGCGACCCCCCCCGTTTAAGAGTCCCGCACGCTACGCAGATGCCACTGAAGTATTATTTGGACAGGGCTTCTGTCGTTGTGAAAGCTGATCCGTGGCAGCGGCAGAGTATAGACAGAGTTACGACAACTCGGTCCACTTCATAGGGCCATTCAATGGAGGATCTTCTACTTAGGCTTGAATAGAGAATGCGGACAACAAGTCCTGGACCTGAAGTAGGCAGAAAGACGTAGGCAGAAAGACATTGGCAATAGTCCAGCGTTAATTATCTTGAATCGCTTTATTTTAGATCGTGTTGTAGTGTTAGTACAACCGACGTAAACATGAATGAAAACGTAGGTTGTCCCTATTCGGGCTGCATGAACAGCATTCGAGCGCTTGGTTTCTGACCCCTCAATGTCGCAACTCTTCTACTAGATGGCTCTGATCCTTGGAACCATGATCGAACCGGTATGAGAAAATGAAACAGTTACTGCTTCGAACGTCACTGGTCACGTGACTTTTTCCTGAGTGAAGCAAGCTTCGGAGCAGTGGTTCATATGTAAATGAAGGCGGGGTTCGGAGCTTGTGTCATCTAAAGGATACCGGGTTGCTCCGGAGGATCTAGTGTGCTGGTATTCTGCCCTGGGTTGTTACCCTGGGTAGAATAACAGTAGAAAGAACTGACATAAGCTAGGTACATTAGGCAGTGTAGGAGTCACACTACATACTCCGGTACAGTAGGTGGCGGTATACACCTGAAAGCTCTTGGTTGCAACCCGCCATTAACCCCCCAAAGAAGAAGAAGAAGAAGAAGAAGGAGCTTGTGTCGGAGCTTCAGTTTCACACGGCCATCACTAATTCCGGGTAAGACTTCTTTCCTAGATCGCCGTTGTTTTGCCTCGTTGTTGTTGTTGTTGCCTTGGCCTAAGAATGTAATGTTACATTTAGCCCCTTTCGGCGGACCACCGTCTTTTAACGTTATTGGGCCGTAAATACGACCCGAAGTCTTTGACTTACGGGGTCCCTTGCCTTTTGTATACCGTGCCAGGTTTAAGCAAACAAACTTACCACTTTAACTCAAACACGCGCGTCCCCCTTACAACCGCGCTCCAAAGTAATCCGCTCCACAAGATATTGAGATAGTTCCACGCAAGTGTACAAAGTCCCAAAGAGCTGTGATGCCGCTAACTATTTTTAATCATTTTCCCCGATTTTCTTTTCCCCCTGCTCCTCATGCCGTCAGCCAGTAACAAGATACTCCACTACGTGCACTAGTTACGTCGCTCAGTCTGGTATCCAATCACCGACAGACGGGGGGACATCCGGTTTGTAGTGGAGTATCTTGTTGCTTGCTGACGGCATGAGGAGGATTCCCAGACGGACAGTCCCAACGCTGGACGGTCCCCGGTCGGCACAGTCCCACTAGCCAGACTATCGAGCCCACCGACATATAACGGAGCTAGTTATCTTTTTTATGTTAGTTTTTTGTTACGTACGTGTGTATTTGACACATAATTAGTGGCATATTGTTTCAAACACACCTACAGTATGACTATTAGCCTATGAATCGACTTTGTCGTTGCGTTTTAACAAGTGGTGGATAAATCCTCTTTCCGTTTCCGGTCAGAGCTAACGAAAACTCCGGACCATTTCTATAACTCCCGACCATTTATGCTTGTAGATTCTATAACTCCCGACCATTTATGCGTGTAGAAAAGAGCGACCAACAACTCCGGACTAGCAAACCAGTCCTATTACTGGCCAAGAACGTCCTGTTACTGGCATTACTGCCGCGTGTTATCCAGGAGTGTTATTCTTACTGGAGTGGTGTTAAGAAATAATACGTGTGCCAATACATAATATATGCTATAAATGATACGAATACGTGAAATATTATCAGGGGACAGTGTATGATAATACGTGAAATATAATCGGGTGGGAGCGATCGTATATGATAATACGTGAAATATAATCGGGTGGGACCGATCGTCTGAACCACCTGGGACTACACGTCCGGGACCGAAGTCACTTGGGACTGTCCGTCTGTCACCCCATGAGGAGCAGGGGGAAAAGAAAATCGGGGAAAATTCCGACAGCTTTACACAACGTTATTGCATAGTTGCACACATCTGTGCTTCCATTCACACCCATAGCCTTTTAAATCGTATTTTCCATCCCCGGGACAACTTGGTGGTGGTGGTGGTGGTGGTGTTGTCTGTATGGAGAATGTGTAGCTGGTAGCTAGCTCAGCAACTAGCTAGCGTAGCTAACGCGATGAGCATGCTCAGCTCGCGTCTATGGCAGGGGTTTTCAACATGTGGTCCGGGGACCACCAGTGGTCCCTGAGAGGATTCCAGGAGGTCCCCAGGCTAAATGATGGAAAGCTGGTTAACCAGATGTAACTCTTTGAGAGTGTAAACAACCCTTGCGGGTCCATTTGGTTTTATGTTTACACTCTGAAGTTAAAATATTCATGTGAATTATCCCAAGTCTACACAAGTACAGAATGTAGGATATTAAGTCATTTTGATCTGTATTTCACTGTGTTGTTTTCTCTGAGATACAGCCTGGAATTGTGGACAAAACTAAATGAAATCTTTAGTTGTGGGGTCTGTGGGGCTAAATTGTAATCAATTGGTGGTCCGTGGCTGAAATTCTAAATAAATAGTGGGCCCTGGTATGAAAGAGATTGAAAACCACTGGTCTAGTCATTTGGCTTCCTTTAATAATGAATGTATACTAGTGTAGTTGCATCTACTTGTGTCACAGCAGGCAGACCTGTCAAAGCACTCCTGAATACTCAGACAGACATGCACCACCTCAAAGTCCAAACACATAGTTGTTTTTCATGTTCCCCTTATAATTTCCTGGGGCTTATTAGGACTATAGTAGATAATAAAAAAGAAACCCTATGGAAGCTAACCCTAATTACATAGGGTTTTTAATGCGTCCGATCACACTGTATCGAATCGTATCGTACCAAATTCCAACAAATCAAAATCGTATCGAAATTCTACTTAATCGAATCGTATCATTCTGCATATAAATTAAATCGTTTCCGAATCGCATAGATACCATGCAAATCGATACGTATCAAATTGTCTTGTAAGGGAGAGATACACACCCCTAATAATTACAGAACTTGTTAATTTCTAGTGGTGCTGGTAAATGAAAATGTATGTAGCATCAGTGCTATTTGCAAAAAATATATACAACGTCGCTTATTGACGATGGCCGTGAAATGGGTATTACGTTTTATATAAATGGCCTTAAAAAAGGTCTTAAAAAGTCTTAAATTTTACTTTAAGAAACCTGTAGGAACCCTGTAGTTGTTTGTCTAATGTCTGTCAGTAGGCGTTCCCGCATAACCCGGGATAATGATGGTGCTGATGTCACCGTTCTGTGATTTTTCAGGCATTGCCATGTTTCATCACACCCACTTTACCGGTGGACTTTGTGACAACGAATCCTGGGTCTGTGTTGTATAGCACAGGGGGTTTTCAACCCCTTTTTGATCTCAGGGACCACCATTTATTCAGGATTTGAGCCACGGACCACCATTTCAGGATATTTTTTAGTCCAAAAGACCCCAAATCTAAAGATTTATTTTCCTTTTGTCCACAATTCCAGGCTGGATTTGGGTAACAAAACAAGCAAAACATACATTCCAAAATGACTAATTCAGATGAATATTTTAACTCTTGAGAGTGTAAAAATGAAACCAAATGGACCCTGGCGGGTCCATTTGGTTTCATTTTTACGTTCTCAAGAGTTACATCTGGTTAACCAACTCAGCTGGGGACCACCTGGAACCCTCTCAGGGACCACTGGTGGTCTCCGGACCACCTGTTGAAAACCCCTGTTGTATAGCACAATCATTGGATCATGGTTATGTCATAATAATATAATACAAGGAAAGCCTTCCTCCTCTGTATTGTGTGACTGCAACCCATTAGGAAATGAGCCAAAAAGAAATCAAGGCCGGTAAATCCATTATCTGATATAATGAATTTCAGATATGGTCGATATTGATATGATCTCATTTTTGTATTGATGATGGATCGTTATAATAATTTTGACCGTTCTGAAAATGACATCCAACACCTGTAACGGTGTGTCTGCATTGCACTGCAGGCTCAGGCTCAAAGTCAGATTTAACTCGGATACCATTTTTATTTCAAACTGTGTGAGTTTGTAGATCTGTCCAACGTGTTACTTCGGTCTGTTTGCAGATGAATCTGTCACTGTAGCCCATACAGTACCTGCCCAGCCTGTTTGTAGTAGTAACTAGTAGACGGACAGCATTCAACATGTTGTCATCATGTCACCCATCTATCACTCATGTAGTAAATGACATACCGGTGCTCAGTCTGTCAGTCTCTGTTTGTTTGCAGGGCAACATGGAACCTGGAGAAGAAAACATGGCTGCTGCTGCTGCTGGTTCCTCGAAAAGACCTCGAGCTCCCCTGTCTGACTCGGAGGACAACAGTCTATTCCCAGCAGGTAGGCACTGTTCATTCTGCATTTTATCCAGACCCTATAAGGGTCCATTTCTTTACCAACTGCCCATATGTTAGCAGGGGACCACCTAGGGAAAATAACTATATATTTTTTTACAGACAGACTTCCAATGCCCTAATAAATCAAGGGTTTTCAACCTTTTCATCTCATTTTCATCACCATTTATTCAGGATTTGAGCCACGGACCAACATTTGAGGATATTTTAGCCACACAGACCCCAAATCTAAAGATTTATTTTGCTTTTGTCCACAATTCCAGGCTGGATTTGGGAAACAAAACACGCAACACATACATTCCAAAATGGCTAATTCAGATGATGAATATTTTATATATGAAACCAAATGAGGGTCCATTTGGTTTCATTTGTACATTCTCAAGATCTGGTTAACGAACTTAGCTGGGGACCACCTGGAACCTTCTCAGGGACCACTGGTGGTCCCCGGACCACCTGTTGAAAACCCCTGCCCTAAATAATAGTTGGCTTTCTGTTGCCTCTGCTATAGATGTGTTTTTAAGTTAAAATACCACCATAATGCCACTATATTTCCACCCTCACTCCAGAGGGGCCAAGTCGTGTCAAAAAACACTGATTAGCTATTTTTTTGCTATATTTGAATCCTGAACTATTACTTTTTTGAATATGACATCAATACCTTAATAATTTAGTAACACTGTTGTGTTGACATGGCTGCATCTGTTTTGTCCAAGAGGTCCGGCGATGCACGTAAACCAGGGGTTTTCAACAGGTGGTCCGGGGACCACCAGTGGTCCTTGAGAGGGTTCCAGGTGGTCCCCAGCTAAGGACCCAAATGGACCCTTGCGGGTCCATTTGGTTTCATTTTTACACTCAAGAGTTAAAATATTCACCATCTGAATTAGCCATTTTGGAATATATGTTTTGCTTGTTTTGTTTCCTAAATCCAGCCTGGAATTGTGGCCAAAAGCAAAATAAATCTTTAGATTCGGGTTCTGTGGGGCTAAAATATCCTCAAATGGTGGTCCGTGGCTCAAATCCTGAATAAATGGTGGTCCCTGGGATGAAAAAGGTTGAAAACCACTGACGTAAACCATCGGACCGATGCCTAACCCTAACCCCCACCCTAACACTAACCTCCCATGGGGGTTAACACCTCAACCTAACCGTCGGTCCTATGATATGTCAGACAGAAGTCTTGCCTCCCCGTTGGCAACATGTTTTCCCACTTCTCCCACACATGCAATACTTCTGCCACTCAAATGAACAATTTAGATTCTGGTCACCCTAGTGATTGGTTTGGAAAAAAAAACAAACAAAAAAACATTCTATCTGAGAGGAAATAATGTAGATCTGACGGATATTTTTGGCTGGACACTTCCACTGCAGTGTTGTTGTTTTTTTTTTTTTTTTTTTTTTGAGAATATTTTGATTTAGTCTTAGTCTTTTCAATAAGACATATTTAGTCTTTTAGTCTCATTTCGTCTTCTGAAATGCATTTCTTTAGTCTAGTCTTAGTCGACGAAATGTCAAAAATGATTTAGTCTTAGTCTTGGTAGTTAAGTCTTGCATACAAATACATTGTAGGTTTAGATATGTTATACAGATTTATAGTTTTTAGCATGAAACTTGTCTTGTTTTATTTCACATACTTAAAAAGAAATAAAAAAAATAAGATAAAAATGTTTCTTATTTCCATTAGTCTTAGGTTATGATTTAGTCTTCGTCTTAGTCTTTTGAAAATCATTTTTGTTAGATCTAGTCTTAGTCGACTAAATATATATAAAAAAAAAACCTTAGTCGACTTAGTCTTTAGTCTTAATCGACAAAAACAACACTGTTCCGCTGATACCTCAGTCCCAGTCTTATAGGTTATGACTTATGAGCAAGCTTTTCTCTTCCTAGATGAGTAAGCTTGGGAGCCAAGGCAACAGTGATCGCATGTGTTTTCTCCCCCCACCCCACCCCCACCGTGTGTAATTATTATTAGTAGCACATGATGACCAGAAGCGGCGGCGCTTGGAGAGTGCCGCCGGACGGGAGAACCGCAGCCCCATCCCCTCCGGAAGCAGAGCCGAGCTGGACGTGAAGCCGGACACGCCGGCCATCAGCTCGGTCAGGTCCCGACTGCAGCTGCTGTCAGAGACGCGGCCAGGTGAGGAAATGGTGTCTGCTCAGGGCTTGACACTAAGACTTGCCCGCTTGCCCGGGGCAAGTAAAAAAAAATGGTGGGGCAAGTGAAGACTGCTACCTGGTTGCCCTATAGTGCACTATAACACAACACAAGATAAATTTGTCTTGAAGGTGGTCATTGTGACCTGGGCTAATTAAGATGATGAATTTTAACTCTTTGAGAGTGTAGAAATTAAACCAAATGGACCCGCAAGGGTCCATTTGGTTTCATTTTTACGTTCTCAAGAGTTACATCTGGTTAACCAACTTAGCTGGGGACCACCTGGAACCCTCTCAGGGACCACGTGTTGAAAACCCCTGGTTTAAAGCACCCAAGTAGGAAGTAAACTTAAATGCTAAATTTACAATATATTTTTGGGGGGCAAGTGACCATGACCTGAGGGCAAGTAGAACCTGACTTGCACTTGCCCGATGGGAAAGTGCCTCGGAGACCTTAGTGTCAACCCCTGACTGCTTTATTATTCATACTATCGTTTTGATCAGGGGTGCCCACACTTTTTTGACTTGAGAGCTACTTTCAAAACGATCGGCTCAACAAGATCTACACAGCAAAAATGTGATTGTTCCATTACTGAAAATCCATTTCAAGGCACCCTAGAAAGATGGAGCTTTGAAATAGGTGGTGATGGTGTTGCTTACTGTTAGTGTTTAAGAATAATGCACTTATAATGAAAAATTATAAGTGGGGGGGGGGGGGGGGGATTGGAAGGTTTTCTTGTATATGCTATAACAGTATTTGAGGTTTGAGTTGACAGTTCGTGAGCTAAGAACTTTCACGTTTTTGCCCACAATTGGGATACAGAACTGGCAAAACGTTAACAATATAATAACAATTATTCCCCATGTTCTAACTGTGTGGACTTACATGGAATTGCATAATTCAGATGTTTAAATATAATTTAAAGGGTCCATTTGGTTTCATTTTAATGCTCAAGAGTTCCAGATCTATAAGGGTCCAAGTGCAGGGGGGGCTGTCATGTGATCTACTTGCAAGGCCTGTGTGATCTACTGGTAGATCACAATCTACCTTTTGGGCACGCCTGGTTTTGGTAGTTTGGCTATGGGAGACCACCATGGCACCTTCTAAGGTGATCATACAGTACAGAAGCATTACTTACTGTATATATACACACAAGAATTAGCTGGGCATGTCATGATATAGAGCCCCCCTCCCAGTAAGCATGGTCAGAATCTGGATCTGGATTCTGGACACGATCAAGACGTCACTAATTCGCATGCTTACTGGGGCATGATCTTTCGTGACGACGAGGGGGCCCGGTATAGTTTGAATTATTTTTTTTCCCCACAGATATTTCATGAAGTACTTATTTGAAGGCCTGTCTTAGCCTCAGACTAAGCTAGCTCAAATGGTGACAAATCATGATTTTTTTTGTAAACTTGTGGTCTTCAAATAAATACTTTGAAACATTCGAGGGGAAAAAAATCATGTGAGGGGACAAAACAATGGGAAATTCTTTTCCAGGCCACTCGTCAGTGGCAGTAGTCTTGGGCAATATCCCGGCATTAATGTTTATCGCGATATTGGAAATCAATACAGAGTAATGTCGTTGGTTCTATAAACAATGTCGAATACCGAATATTGCCAAATACCGACATTATACTGTATTCTATTAAAATTCAATTCTGCGAAAAAAAAATACCGCCCAAGACTAAGTAGGGGGAATGTGATGCTCCATACAGGGCTTGACACTTGCCCTCTTGCCCGGGGCAAGTAAAAAAAATGGTCGGGCAAGTGAAGACTGCTACCTGGTTGCCCGATCGGGCAAGTGTGCAACTTAGTGCACCATAACACAACACAAGATAAATTTGTCTTGAAGGCAGTCATTGCACTCTGCCTCTGTGTCTTTCCCTGCTTTCTAGCTATCCACAATTCCAGGCTGGATTTGGGAAACAAAACAGGCAAATTAACATACACATCAAAATGACCATTAATCTTCTACATTCTCTAGTTGTGTAGACTTGGGCTAATTAAGATGATGAATTTTAACTCTTGAGAGTGTAAAAATGAAACCAAATGGACCCGCAAGGGTCCATTAGGGTCCAAAATCAATCACCAGTTAGCCATCTTCTGGTGATTGATTTTTTGCTGGCTGCCAGGAGCACCTGCATAAGCTTTATATCTTTTGTTTGATTCAGGCCCTCAACATGACTCAGATACATAGTTATGAAATCTAAAGGTAATTGAATATTGAACACCGAACAAAGTGAATTATGAACATCCTTCCAGAATGGACCCAACTTTGGACACTCCCAGAAAATATGAAAATGAGTGGCTCTCTCTGCCCCGCATTGCCTCCAACAAGGTGTATCATCACCTCTATGTTTTTCTTGGAACGGGGTCTTGAAGTAGCGAATAACATTTTTCCAACAGTGCTCTCTCCAATCGTTGGAGCATGTCGAGGTAGATTGAAATTCCCAGATCCCTTCCCATACTTCTTCCGAAATAGCAATACCTGCGTCCCTCTCCCATCTCTCTTTAATGTATAGTGTGCTTTCATTTTTAGCAGTCGAGAGTGCATCATATAACCCCGAGATGGATTTGCTTGGTTCTGCTATAATGGCTGATTTTAATATAGAATAAAACTCTGATTCAGTTGTGGAGAAATCTTTAATTTACATTCTTGGTTGATATAGTGTCGCACCTGGAGGTATCTATTGAAATCATTCTGCTCTAGGCCATGTTTAACCTGTAAAGATCTGAAACAATAGTTTATTTTAAAGTAAAAAACATAAGCATGGGTGTTGTACTTGTCCCGATCACATTTTTTTGTTCCCCTTCCGATCCCGATCATTTGAGTTTGAGTATCTGCCAATCCCGATATTTCCCAATCAGATCTGCCAATCCCGATATTTCCCAATCCGATCACTTTTTTTTGCTCCCGATACAATCCAGATCATTCCCGATAATTTTTCCTGATCAGATACATTTTGCAAATGCATTAAGAAAAAAAAGGACTAAAACTTAATTAAATTGTCCCAAGAAAAAATCTTATATGAAGTCCACCAAATAGCAGAATGATATAGCAGACTAGAATAGCACTCCTAACTCAAATGTGCACTTGGGCAACTCCAAAGCAAATTCCACAACATTTATTTACCTGCCATAGTGGCAACCTTTTACCTCTATGTCGGATCACTGGTGATACAGGTATACTGCATGTACCAATACCGAATGGTCTGATGATCACAATTTATGGCCAACACTGCTACTTTCCTGGTACCGATACAGTATTTGCCGATACCGATTTGAACCGATATGACAAAAAAAAGGGCCGATCTGATACTTTTCCCGATACCGATACAGTATTGGGACATCCCTACTAAATACTGTATTTGAGCTTGGTGTCACTCTGACATGTGCTCTGTGTCGTTCCTGCATCTCTCCTCCTTCCAGGCGAAGGAGAGTTCAACCAGCGTCTGGAGCGTTTCAGAGCACCGTCGTTCGAGCCGAGCAGCGGCAGCAGCAGCAGCACCTCCGCTGCAGGCCACGACCACCACCACCAGGGGGCCACCACCTGCCCTCGCTCCCTCTCAAACTTTGTCTCTGACATCCACCAAAAGATCCAGGGAGAGGTGATGCCCAGCTCCAAGGAAGCTTCCCGCATTCGGCAGGTATAATCAAAGATACTCTATTTATAAAGATGGCCATACTCCCATTGGCGCCACTATATAAATGACATGGACTACAAAGCCTACAAATGGTCTCCTAAGTAGTAATGGTTTAGATCAGAGCCCCCCTAAAATGTTGAAAATGGGTGCAGTTCCCCTTTAAGCTGTTGTTTGGCTTTGCCGGCGTCGCTCTTCCATTACAAAATCCGTTTTGTAATAATGCTTGTCCTTTCTGTAAGCCCCTCCTCGAACCGCTATGGTCCAATCACAGCTAAGCATAACATGTGATAGACAAACCTCTGCACCAATAGCTCCTCCTATAGACCTGCGCAGTTATGTCACCTCCCGGTTCCACTAGTGTTTTCCCCATTCATTTTTCTCCTACACTTTTCGAAGATATCTATCTAATTAGCAAGAAGTAGAAAACGGCAGGATACAACACATGTGGTTTAGTTTTTCATCTTCGAAATTATTTGATCGGCCCGAAAGATTGTGTGTGTCATCATGATTTGTCACGACCCGAGTTGGCTTTGTCCGTGTTGTAATCTTCTTCTTAAATTATTTTCAAAAAGTCTAAGAAAAATGAATGGGGAAAACACTAGTGGAACCGGGGCGGTGACGTCACTGCGCAGTGCGCAGGTCTATATAATAAAACATTTTTAAAAAATAAATGCCACACACACTTTTTTTCCCACTGCATACGGCAGGCTTTGTTGACGGATGTGGAAGAGATTTTGAAGTTCTGGTTCCAATGAACCAGTATTTAATGTATAATGTCCGTGGTATTTACATTGGACTGATTGAGCCCTGGCTGGAAAGTGTGGATGCTGGATGCTGTTGAGAGGGCAGGGCTTACTGTAAGGTTTAAGTTGGTCTTTTTATTTTTACCTGTCTGTGGTGTGGATGTTACTGTACATGTCGACTCTGGGAGGGGAAAGATGCTCAGTGTTCTGTCCTCCCATCCTTCAGGAGAGAGAACAGGAGGTGCACCGGTTGGTCTCCAAACCCATCGCCAACAACGTCTGGTTGAACAGGAGCAACTCTGACCCACCGCTGGCTGAGGTGTGCTATAGTTTTTACACACTGTATTTGGCGGTTTTTTTTGTACTTTCACCTCACTTATCATTGTATTTGTCATAGGGCAGTGGTTTTCAACCAGTGGTTGGGGACCACCACCAGTGGTCCTTGAGAGGGTTCCAGGTGGTCCCCAGCTAAGTTGGTTAACCAGATGAAAAGTTGGTTAGCCAGATGTAACTCTTGCAATTCTCCATCGCAGTTTTACTCGGATGTTGCCGGTTCAACTCTGTGATTACCTCCGCTACCTGCTCAACCGCGACAACAACGATACTCCCTGTCATATTGATACATTCCCTTTTTTAATATGCAGAACAGCGGGATGTTATAATAGTAGTGCATGTGTTCCTATCCTGGTCCAGGTCCCTGTAAGCAGCAGCAGCACCTCCGCTGCAGGCCACGACCACCACCACCAGGGGGCCACCACCTGCCCTCGCTCCGTCTCAAACTTTGTTTCTGACATCCACCAAAAGATCCAGGGAGAGGTGATGCCCAGCTCCAAGGAAGCTTCCCGCATTCGGCTGGTATAATCAAAGATACTCTATTTATAAAGATGGCCATACTCCCATTGGCGCCACTATATAAATGACATGGACTACAAAGCCTACAAATGGTCTCCTAAGTAGTAATGGTTTAGATCAGAGCCCCCTATCTGTCGTACGTGAAACTGCAGATTACAAAGAGACTCTTCCTGACTTCCTAACAAATCTCGCGAGAGTTGGGCAGTGGGATAAAGAATAATTCATAACAAAGTGAAATTTCTTCTGTTCTGTTTAGCTAATAGAAGCCATTTTACTGTGAATATGCTGTAAATATTATATGCCTTTTGATGATCGGGTCAAGTTAACGAATGGATCATAAGTTCACGTTCATTCATTGGCCTCTTATATATAATAACGGTATAACGGTATAACGGTATA
>CM076977.1:51744632-51778636 GCA_039105355.1 Benthosema pterotum | reverse complement strand
ATATACCCAGGGGGCAAACTACCCCTTTTTTAGGAAACCTGCATTTGCCATAACATAAAAGGTTGTCCACCAGAAATATTATCTATGACCCTGTAGGATCACAACCTATATGGACAACCCGGTCAATTTTTTGCTGGAAACCCAATATGGCCGCCGCAATATTCGCCCCTATTAGTTATAATGGAGGGTGAATAGGGCAAAATTTTAAACTGAGAGATAATTCCACGAAACTTCACAGGTTGATCAATTATGTAAATACAAACATTTTTTGTATTGGTACTTTCCATGAAATCCAATATGGCCGCCACAATATGGCCGACTTAAGATTAGCACCTAGAAAATAAGTTTGACTCTAATTTCTGAACAAAATGAGCTAGAAACACAAACTTGCTGTCTCTGACCACAACAAACTAGTCCTATAGCCCATATTTCAAATTTAAGTGTACCTATATAATAATTTTATCCCTAATTCCCCTGTGTGCTGGAGTGTTTCCACACACATCCCTCCAGCTGCAGGTTGATTAGCCTAGTTCTACTGTTTATATTAATATCCATCCATGATGGGGGAGCTCATCCAGACCTCTTAATTGACCTCTTCCTCTTTAATTCCACCCAATTCTATAACATTGGAGGTATAAAAATGATTATCATCATACTTCACCATGTCAAAATTCACCAATTCACCATGTTAATGGTTTTTCTCATAACTCCAATTCTAGGAAAAACATTATGGGGTGACTTTTTCTTATCTCTACACAACATCTATAAAGTATATTAATGACATGTAAAATGTTGAAAATGGGAGGAATTCTCCTTTAATTGGGCATGCACAGCTGATTGGATTGACATTATCCGTGTCAAACTTGTTCTGTGCTTATTAGTGATCTCTCTAATCAATTAAAACACCAAAGAAGAAGTACCTGGTCAAGTAACATTCCAGGCTGCAAATACAGAAACCTCCCTGTGGTGCAGCCTGGGAAACGTTGGTTTGAATAAGATATACTGTACATCCAAGAGGACATAATCTAATACTGGCAGTGGGACAATATCGGTATAACTACAACTCTGTATAACTATAATGCGCAATCAACAGATGAAGATGCCTGCTGCATCTCAACAGTGTCACAGATGCTTGCCCCACTCTGGACCTGCACTGTCAGTCGTCTCAATCAACATAGAAGGTTTCTCCAGAAACAAGGCAGAGATACTAGCAATGATTGTCATCGTTTCTGTATGCAGGAAACCTACATCGGCCATGCACAAAATCGGTGGACCCACCATCGCTGGAATGAAACTGGTTGCTGAGATCCGACACAGACAGTATGGATCAGCTGTTTTCAGCAGGCCAAACCTCAAGATTGAGGAGGTCTGTACCCACATCACAGAAGGGCACATGGAAACCTTCACGGTCACCCATCCAAAATCCAGATGTCACATCAGTCTACAAACCTCCTGCAACCCCTTTTCTACACACAAAACTACCAGAAAGATGCGCGACTTCAATGCTCATCGTACATCATGGGGCTATGGGAACAGCAACCACAGCAAGATGGAGATGAAGTAGAAACCTGTCTTGATTCCAAACATCTGACTCTAATCCATAACAAGCGAGGATACAACCCAGACCTTGTCTGTGTAAGCAACGACCTCACATCCAGAACTGAGAAGGAAGTTCTGGACCATATGCCCCACACCCAGCACCAGCCGATTGCCATCACTGTTAGATCCTCTCTCCAAGCAACCACTGTCCCATTCCGTAGATTCAACCTACGGAAAACTGACTGGCTGTCATTCCAAGAGGAGATAGAGCAGTCCATATCTAGCACACCAATATTTCCCAATAACTACTCCAACTTCACACGACTGGTAAGAAGGTCAGCCAGACATCACATACCCAGATGATGTCAGACACAGTATATCCCTGGCTTATCAGAAATATCCAGCAGCCTGCTACTATGAAGAGTACAACAAGGACCCTTTCTCCCCCACCACCACGGAACTTGGAGAGACCCTGATCAGTGAAGTTGGGGAAGAACGAAGGAAAGTCTGGAATGAGCTGATAGAGAACACCAACATGACAAACAGCAGCATGAAGGCATGGACCACAATCCGTCGTCTCTGAGCAGACCACACTACACCACCCATAATCACAAAGGTCACAGCAAACTGTTGCAACGCAGCTGATGGCCAGCGGTCATAACCAACACCGCTGCCGACCCACAGGAGAACACCATCGTACAGTGATATCAGACCAACCACAATTAGCCAGCCCTCTCACCAAACCCTTCGACTTAGAAGAACTCGAAACTGCAATCAGAAAGTTGAAACCCGGAAAAGAGCAGGAATTGATGACATACTGGTGAAAATGTTACAGCACCTCGGACCTAACGCAAAGTCGTGGCTCCTAGAGATACTGAACACATGCTTAGCACAGAAAATTATCCCTTCTGTCTGGAGAAAGGCCAATGTCGTTACAATCCCCAAACCTGGCAAAGACCCCAAAGAGCTCATTTCCCTCCTCTGCATCACCTACAAGCTCTATGAGAGGCTGCTGCTCCAACGTCTCATAGACATCATGCTGACTAAAGACCAAGCTGGTTTCTGCCCTGGCACCTCCTGTGCTGGACAGTTACTCAACCTCAACCAACACATTGAGGATGGGTTTGAAGAAAAGCAAATAACTAGGGCAGCATTCATTCATCTCACTGCTGCCTATGACACCGACGATCACCACACAATGGTCAGAAAACCACTGGACATGACTGGTGACCTGAACCTGTGCCAGGTCATTAAAACCCTTCTCAACAACAGATGCTTCTATGCCCACCTAAATGACCAGAGGAGTAAATGGAAAGCCCAAAAGAATGTCCTCCCACAAGGAAGTGTGCTCGCCCCCTCCTTTTCAATATTTAGACCAGCCACTACCCCCAGAATGCTTCATCTATGTCGATGACCTCTGCATTACCATGCAACAAGCAGACTTCCAGAAGATCGAATCCACCCTTGAAAGTTCCCTGTAAGAAATGTCAAGCTACTACAATAACAACCACCTGAAACCCAACCCATCAAAAACCCAACTATGCAGCTTTCACCTGAGGAACCGTGATCCCCCGTGAGTGTCACAGGGGATGATCACAAACTGTCCAACAGTACCCACCCCATATATCTTGGCGTTACACTGGACAGGACCCTCTCCTTCAAGAAACATGAGGACACCACCAAAACCATTTGCATGTGCTGATCATCAATCAGTCAACAATCATTTTAGAAATGAGTGAAATCACTATTTCCTGTAGCTAACCATCTTGTAAATATGCAGAATAAGGGTACACTATGCCCAATGATAAAAAATAGCTGTTCCTATGAGTCTTTCATGGTCAGAAACTCTTCAATAGACACCGAGTTTGTGTTTTTAGCTCATTTGGTTCAGAGGTTAGAGCCAAAACCTTATTTCTGTGTGCTAATATTGTGGTCGCCATATTGTGGCGGCCATATTGGATTTCATGAAAAGTTCCAATACAAAAAATGTTTGTATTTACATAATTGATGAACCTGTTAAGTTTCGTGGAATTATCTCTCAGTTTAAAATTTTGCCCTATTCACCCCCCATTATATCTAATAGGGGCTAATATTGCGGCGGCCATATTGGGTTTCCAGCAAAAAATTGACCAGGTTGTCCATATAGGTTGTGATCCTACTGGGTATAGATAATATTTCTGGTGGACAACCTTTTATGTTATGGCAAATGCAGCACACCCCCCTTTGCCCCCTGGGTAATAACGGTATTTCAGCGTGAAAAGGCATGAAATATTAAAGAATAGTACCCCAAGTTGTCTGCTGCACTCCCATATATTGTGATGATACATACAGTATATATCATATTTTACATTGGGTAAAATATAGCCAGGTTCAGTGATGGTGTCACAAAAATTAAGTTAAAATTAAGTTAAAATTAAGTGTTCTAGGGTTAATAACATTTTTAATCCATTGATTGCTCTGTCTCTCCAGAGGGCGCACCTAGACCATTTTAAGTTAGGTTGATTGAGGACGAGGTAGTCCTGCTATAAGTTATAACAGTTTAACACAATTCGGGAGAATACCTTATAGCTTGTCCAAAGTTGACGAGTGAAATGCTGTTAAATAAAGACAGACGTAGTAGCTCACCAAATGAGAAATAAAGTAAAAAATAGGCCACTACTGTGCCTGAAGCCACTGGGCGCCGTTCGAAAAAATACTGCTAAAATAGCCGATCTGCAAGCTCACCATAAGTGGAGGAAGAGACGCATTGTGGACTTGTTGATCGGCCATTTGTTGGCCTAAACTCTGCGTCACACATTTTCAACCAATAGGAACGCGGCTTTCTTGAAAGCGAGAGGAGTATATGGTTGCCAGGTCTGCATATTATAAGCGACTCTGGGCTTGTTTTGTTTTTTTGCCTAATTGATTTATTTGATTGATTGGACATTTTTACACAGAGTTTGAAGAATTAGCCTACAGTGCATTTCAAGCACAACTTGAAACAGACTGTTAATGGTGAGTGGAAAAGCATTTTCTCTTGTTTACAATAGGATCCACCTTGTGCATTTCATCAAAACTATTCAGAGATATACACATTCACTTCTGTATAGCCAAAAGCCAGGGAATCATTTTGAAGGTAAAAGAAAATAGACAAATATACATTGAGGGGAAAGGGGGGGCAATCATATTTTACAGAACCGGTTTCGAATTGCAGCCAACAATAGGTGGCCTTTGGAGCACGTGCCACATTTTGGTGACAGGAGTGAAATGACTGTTGGGTTGGGCCTAGTCTCTTGTTGTGTCATATCGAACTAATATTCTTTAGCTTAGGGTCTGAGGGGTTAATCTTATCAAAATGGTGACAACATACAGGGCTCAAAAGTGTTACTGCACTCTGTATATTTGTTTTTACCCCCTTTGATTTGCTGCTTAATTCTGGCTTTACAGAAGTGACTATATGTGCATGTCTAAATGTTCTAATGTCTAAATGATGACCATGAACAGGGTGGCCACTATTGTAGACATACAGTACAAGAGTAATAAATACTTAACAATTGGTGCTGTCCATTAGTCGTCTTGTATTGAGTGGTAGCCTGCTGTCAATAACTCACCAAGCTTTTAATAAACTTACTTATACTTAGGCCTTTAACCCTTTGTGTGCTGAACGCGTTTTGGTGTTTTTAAGCTGTTGAAAAATAGCAGATCTACAAGCTCATATCGCGCCACCGAGTGGCGCGATATGAGCTTGTAGTTCTGCTATTTTTGAAAAAATTGTGATAAAGCATCAGAAACTAGAATCTGATCAGGACATAATGAGGAACATAGCCATTGATGAGGCTCCTCCATCCCCTTCGGTCCTGCGCTCTCTGCTCCAGTAGTTGCCAGCCTATATAGGTGCTGGATGGTGATGTAAGTAAGAGACCTCTATAAGTCATATATCTATGTCTATAAGTAATGTCATGATATTAGCTAGCTCCGCTCACACACAAGTAGGCCATGGCATACTTGTGCACAACACACAACTCTAGTTCATTCATTCATTCATCCATCCATTTATTCATTCATTACAATGCTCCTTAAAATGCTCATGTCAGGGGCAGATGTAACATCCCCCATTTGGGGGCAAGAGAACATGTTGGAGGGGCAAGAGAAAATGGTATGGGTGGGGCTTCATCACCCGTGGCACGAAGCGACACGGGCGATGAAGTTTTCAATTATGAAATGCTGTTGGTTTGGTGACACAGCTGTAGTTAGTTAGTAGCAGTAGTGTTTCAGATCATTTTAATTATAAGCACTTTAATTTGAAATACATTTGAAATGTGGGTAGTTTTGCATGCATTTGATGGGGCAGTCAGGTAATTTAGGGGGGCATTGCCCCCCCCCCCCCCCCCCCATGGGCATGCCTAGATCCGCCCCTGGCTCGTGTTGGGGTTCTTTTTCATAGTCCGGGCCATGTTTGCTTGTTTCTCTCACAGCGCCTGCTGGCAACCCAGTAGGAGTAGTGTACATTCATTTGGAGGTATTCTGGTGCATTGGGGGTAGAATGAAATGCTAGGCTCGCTGGCTGTTGGTTGAAGCAGAAGAAGAAGAAGCAAGCAGCAGCATTCCTCTCGTACCCAAAGCTTCGATCGACACGCGTATAATTAGCCTCCCGGCTCGGTCAGTCATCCTCGTTGCTTTAGGTCATTTTACGCTTCACGGGACCACGATATATACGACATACGGTCATATAGGTCTTCTTTTTTGGGGGGGAGGAAGGAAGGCTTCGGTTGTTCCACATCATACAGACATCGTTTTTTTAGTGAACCCACAGACAGGACCGAAGGCTATAGAGGGTGGGTGGTGACCGACCGACCGACCGACCGACACACACGCCAACACGGACGGTACAACAATGATCGAGCGACCAGAGAGCACGGTTCCTAGCATCGCTGTAAGTAACTATAACCACCATCCATCCCTCACCATCGCTTCCATCATTTATTTATAGGCCCCGATTATTAGGCTAATAGTGACGAATCGGTTCATCTAACCCAGGGGTTTTCAACCTTTTTGATCCCAGGGACCACTATTTATTCAGGATTTGAGCCACGGACCACCATCTGATGACAATTTCACCCCCAAGACTTACAACTAAAGAATTCTTTTGGGTTTTATCCACAAATCCTGGCTTGATTTTGCAAACAAAACAGTATAGACTTCTCAATTAAGTGGTGATAATTCAGATGATGAATATTTTAACTCTTGAGAGTGTAAAAATGAAACCAAATGGACCCGCAAGGGTCCATTTGGTTTCATTTTTACACTCTCAAGAGTTACATCTGGTTAACCAACTTTCCATCATTTAGCCTGGGGACCACCTGGAACCTTCTCAAGGACCACTGGTGGTCCCCGGACCACCTGTTGAAAACCCCTGATCTAACCCTATAGTGATTCCCAAAGCAGGGTCCCCAGGAGTTCCAGGGAGTCCCCCTGAAGCTAAATGATCGTTTGGAACCAAATGGACCCCTTTTAATTAATATGGGTCAGTAACTCTGATTGTGTACACATAGAACGAGAATGCAATGGACACCTTAAATTGATCCCATTTGTACACCATCTGAATTAAATTGGCAGTGATTTATCATGTACAATATAAATTGGGGGTCCCAGCTGAAATAAAAAAAAAAAATATATATATATATATATATATATATATATATATATATATATATATATATATATATATATATTATTGAAACTCAGAGCTTTGATGAAGCTGTCATAAGCTCTAACCGGTGAACCATTGCAACCAAATGAGCTATTGACAACTTTTTAACCCAAACCTAAATTTGGTATCAGTTCACTGTCATCCATTTCTGTCTTGACTATGGATTGGAAACTCTACCCCGGCATTAGCCGCAATTCAACTCTAGATTGATTTATAATGGGATGAATCTGGAGTTGCAATACCATCCATTGACTCCCCCGTAACGAAACATTTTATCTGCTTGTATTAAACCAAGTTACACTCATCAACATTGCAGCTGTATGGAAATGTAGAATTATCCTCTTTCTATCTGCAAAGTGTTTGTTTTGTTTGATAAAAATCCACCATAGACATGTTACAAGCTACTTTCTGTCAATAGATTCTCTGCAAGTGATTATTTTTGTGCTGGAGTTAAGCTAAGTTGTTTAAACCAGATGTAACTCTTGAGAACGTAAGAATGAAACCAAATGGACCCTGGCGGGTCCATTTGGTTTCATTCTTACGCTCTCGAGAGTTAAAATATTCATCATGTGAATCAGTCCTAATCTACACAACTAGAAGATTTAGAAGATTTAGTTTGGGGGGTCTGTGGGGCTAAAATGTCCTCAAATGGTGGTCCGTGGCTCAAATGCTGAATAAATGGTGGGCCCTGGAGTCAAAAAGGTCGAAAACCCCTGATTTAAGACAAAGAAATGGTTTGTCAAAAGCGTACTGTATTCTTAATTCAAGTCTGATCGATAGGAGCATCCTTCTGTTGGATGTCCAGCTCTGCTCACCTGCTCTGGTCAGGGCCTGTGTGCTGATGCACACACACACACACACACACACACACACACACACACACACACACACACACACACACACACACACACACACACACGTTCACGAGCGAGTTTCAGCTCAGCAGTCTCAGTCAGCCTTTCAACAATTCAATTTCAAGACGTCATTGGCACATCCTGATAACCAAAAACAGTACTTTGCCAAAGCCGGTGTCAAAATATAATACAGTTGAAAAAGTGGGGGACATTATTTACAGTTGGAAAGGAAGGGTACAGCTGCAAAAGCACACGTGTGCAAACAGCTATACCACATTGCATTAAGTGTGTGATGTTGTTCAAGAGATAAAGCTGTTTAGAAACAAATGGCACCAATTAGGGATGGGCACTTGGGCAGATATGTCGGTCCTCCCGATATAATACTGGAAAATATCGGTATGAGGAAAAATATTATAAGAAAATGCTTTGCATGTTGGTAAAAAAAAGGCTATCGGACATCTCTAGCACCAATCTTTTTGTCCTCAAGAAGACCATTTAAATAGTATAACGAATCTTGTTTCTCTCTCTCTCTCCTGCTGGCCCGGTCCAGGCCACATTACTATGCATGTCCACTATCTATCTGTCTCTCTCCGGAGTTGGGCTCAGATTCAATCTCCAGCTGACTGCTTTCCGTTCTGAGCAAGCCATTGGTTGGCTGCTCCTGCCACTGCTAATTCATTTGATATTCATCTCTCTGAAGGAAAAAAAAAAAGATAGAGAGCAAGAGGGACAAAAAGAGAGAAGAGACGGACTGTCTGAATGGAATGGGAGATGGACCGCAACAATAACTTGTCCCGTGCCAAATAAACAGCGATCCCATCCCGTACTACCAGTTTATTTCACTGCGATCCTTGATTGACCCTGGCCCTCCTCTCTCTCTCACTCACACACACACACACACACACACACACACACACACACACACACACACACACACACACACACACACACACACATTTACAAAGTGTGTGTGTGCGCTCTTTGCTTTGGCTTTGTAAACGTATGCTATGCTTTGTCATGCCGATTGAAGCAGCCTGTTTGAGTTGAATCGAAAGATTGCGCGCGTGTGTGAAAGTCTGTGAGAGAGCGTATTTGAAAAAAGGAGGATGGTTTGAAGGCATGGTGCGGTGCCAGCAGGGATGATGCCATCATGCCATGCAGTGACAGCGAGGCAGAGTGTGTCACAGATGCATGGGAATGCAGATGATGTCAGTCAGCCAGTTCCATGGGATGGGGATGGGCCTGGCTGCTAGGGGGGGATGGGTTCCACATGAATGCTATGGAATGGATGGGACTGATACTGATTAGCCTCTTTCGCTCTCTCTCCCTCTCGCTCTCTCTTTCTTGCATCAATCTAAACAACCTCCAGCCTCCCTCCCCCTTGTGTGTGTTTTTCACAACTCTGTGCGTCTCATAGAACCGCTATTTCCGGTCAAGTGCAAAGTTATTTCGTCTTCGCTTTCTAACCAGTGTCGCCAACTGCCAAAATCCAAAATGCACTAGTGGCACTCCGTGACTTCCGGTTGTCCCCATTCTCACGCCGAGCAAGGGGAAGAGCGGCCGACTCTACCCGACCGAGAGAGCTCTTCAGTCGGGCAGGTCCGCAGCTCGGCTCCCTGCTCGCCGTGAGCTGTCTGGAAGTCCAAAAAAGACGCTTGATTGCTTGTTGAATAAAGCGTCTGGACGACTTTATAACGCGTGTGGACGTTTTTTAATAACGCGTTTGGATGACTTATAACGCGTTTGGACGTTTTTTAATAACGCTTTGGACGACTTGTATTGCGTTTGGACGACTTAACAAAGCGTCCGAACGCTAAATATAGCGTCCGAACGCTTTTAAAATATATTTTTCTGCATGGCACCTCCCGGCTCCGTATAATTCAGATGTTTGATTATAATTTAACTCTTGAGAGCATAACATGAAACCATTCTACGATCTGAAGAGTTATATATCTATGAGGGTCCATTTGGTTACCAATGGTCCTTTCTAGGAAGGAAGGAGGACTCTATCATAGGAGGAAAAATGGTGAAAAACGAGGGTTTTATCTCTGGCGCCTGTCAACCAATTTCGCTTCAACTCACCAGCAAAAAAGCACCAGGTTTTCCGCCAGGAGTTTTTCACCCATTTTGGCGCTAGGTCTAGGAAAAAAGCTAAATATAATGACAAATGTGCCAACTTGCCAACACTGTTTCTAACGTGACACACACACACAAAAAAACAACATGGTTGAATTCATATCCTCCCATCTAACCAGACACTCCCCGCAGTGAGTGACTCTCTCATGACGCGCGTATTTATTTATTTTTTGGGCTCTCTCACACACGTCGCAAATGATTCACTCTCTGAGAGAGAAGACTGCTGCTTTCAAGTCACCCTCACTCCTTCATTCCAGGTGCGAGGCAGGGGCGGATTGGCCATCTGGAGTACAGGGAGTTTTCCCGGTGGCGTGCGCCACCTAGTGACCTGGACATTTTTTTTTTTTTTTTTTTTTTTTTCAAAAAAGAAAAGGTGTCCTACACCAGAGCCTTCAAGTAGGAGAGATCTTCTACATGATCTAGTTGTGTAGACTCAGTTGGGCTAATTCACATGAATATTTTAACTCTTGAGGGTGTAAAAATGAAACCAAATGGACCCGCAAGGGTCCATTTGGTTTCATTTTTACGCTCTCAAAGAGTTACATCTGGTTAACCAGTGGCCTGGCAAAGGCAAAATTGTCCCGGTGGGAAAATATGTGCCAATCCGCCCCTGGTGCGAGGTGACATGAATTCACTCCTTGTTCTCATCGCAGCCTGCAGTAATGATGCTCGACATTATCTAGGTGACCTACTGGCGGTTGTTTCAGAGCTGGGGCCTTATGTAACGCCCGCACACCGACGTACAAGTCACTGGATTCCGATAGAGAAATGATGGAAAGTGCTTCAGGCCTTTTTTTTTTTTTTTTTTTTTCTTTTTAGAACAGCGCTGCTATGCCTGGTGCTGAAATCAACAACCGGACGGCTCGGACTCCATATTGGTTACATTCAGCATCCCTTTCTCTTAAAGGGATAGTTCAGATTATTGGTACTTAAGTTGGGTAAAATACATGCAGGGTTGACACTAACACTTGCCCGCTTGCCCGGGGCAAGTAAAAAAAATGGTGGGGCAAGTGAAGACTGCTACCTGGTTGCCCAGGTAGTGTGAAACATAGTGCACTATAACACAACACAAGATAAATTTGTCTTGAAGGCAGTCATTGCACTCTGCCTCTGGGTCTTTCCCTGCTTTCTAGCTATCCACAATTCCAGGCTGGATTTGGGGAAACAAAACAGGCAAATTAACACATCAAAATGACCATTAACTTTCTACAGTGTAGACCTGGGCTAATTAAGATGATGAATTTTAACTCTTGAGAGTGTAAAAATGAAACCAAATGGACCCGCAAGGGTCCATTTGGTTTCATTTTTACGTTCTCAAGAGTTACATCTGGTTAACCAACTTAACTGGGGACCACCTGGTACCTGGGGGGCAAGTGACCATGACCTGAGGGCAAGTAAAACCTGACTTGTACTTGCCCAATGGGCAAGTGCCTCGGAGACCTTAGTGTCAACCCCTGATTCAGCATCCCATTCTCTGCCTTTCTCTTAAAGGGATAGTTCAGATTTTTGGTACTTAAGTTGGGTCAGATACTTGCCATTAATATAGTGGTGTCAACTGTGTTAAGTGATGCCCAGAGTGTGGTTTTGGTCAATAATAAGTAGTTTCCGTTTTTGGCCACCCCTATCACATGGAACTACTTTTTGGGCGTGGTGATATGGACACAGAAAACATTAGTTCCCTGTGATAGAATGAAGGATGCTTTAATATTTCAGAAATAGGTCAACAATAATAATGTTTTTGGGATTCATTTACTTTTCCTGTTCCTGACCCGAACTACTTCATATTTCACCAAAACTAGAGCCGAACTCCCACCATGGGACTCTGGACATCAGTTAATACAGTTGACAACATTATATTAATGGCAAGTATTTCATACAGCTTAACTTCAAAAAGTCTGAACTATCCCTTTAAGCTAATGCTTGTACAGGTCATACTGTACATGTCCGTCATGCACTATATGTTTGTGGGCAACTAACAATCCTATTAGAGTTAATACTGTATATCATATAAACACAACATGGCATTATGGAATTCCCAGGGGTTGACACTAACACTTGCCCACTTGCCCGGGGCAAGTAAAAAAAATGGTGTGGCAAGTGAAGACTGCTACCTGGTTGCCCGATCGGGCAAGTGTGCAACTTGGTGCACTATAACACAACACAAGATAAATTTGTCTTGAAGACAGTCATTGCACTCTGCCTCTGTGTCTTTCCAGATATCCACAATTCCAGGCTGGATTTGGGAAACAAAACAGGCAAATTAACATACAGATCAAAATGACCATTAATCTTCTACAGTGTAGGCCTGGGCTAATTAAGATGATGAATTTTAACTCTTGAGAGTGTAAAAATGAAACCAAATGGACCCGCAAGGGTCCATTTGGTTTCATTTTTACGTTCTCAAGAGTTACATCTGGTTAACCAACTTAACTGGGACCACCTGGAACCTGGGGGGCAAGTGACCATGACCTGAGGGCAAGTAGAACCTGACTTGCACTTGCCCGATGGGCAAGTGCCTCGGAGACCTTAGTGTCAACCCCTGAATTCCCCTTTAAGCCACCTTTTTACATTTGAATTATTCACAGGCTTATCGTTCAGCCCACAATCTAAAATTCATTAAAAAAGCGCAGCCTCATGTAAGATTACCGTACATCAGGCGAGTTTCAAGCCACGGCATGTCGGCTTTTCATATCGCAAACCTTAATGAAACGAACAGAAACCAATGGCTTCAGCGAAATCAAACCAACCGCGGTATGCTTTGGAAAAACGCTCGTCATTCTAAGTATATAATGGGTTGTATTCAATGGGCCATGCCATACCACCACAGTATGGTCATTTAATCACTGGGGAGATGGCTGGTCATTAGTGGAAACAAACTTATGTCAGAAATTGGATCCACACACTCTGATGCGCTAATCTCTCTTGTGTTCAATTCAATTCAATTCAAGGAGCTTTATTTGAATGAGAAAACAAATGTTTGCATTGCCATAGTAAGTGTCACAGATGCAGTACAAACAGTTTGAAATGGGGAAAGTACTGTATATACAGCTGGAGGGGGTACAGTGTTTTGTAAACAGAGCTACAGTGTGTCACATTGCATTGACGTGTCATAACACGGTATAGAGCTTTTTTATTCAAATAAATGTGCAGTTATCTTGGGGACAAATGGCAGAATTTATCCTCAAGACTATATAGTGTATATAGAAAAACAAAAACGCGTTTAGGGACTGTTTAATGGTAATATAGGCAACTTTAATGTGGACAAAATCTGTGTTTGTAAACAGATTTGAATCTAACCCCACCTCACTTCCACTCTATTGGCTCATTATGAAACTGCTGGAGACTGCTGTGCTGTGATTGGTTAACACACACGTCCCACACACACACATATTAGCACCGCTTTGTCATGAGCCTGAAAAGTTTTTGGTCAGCTCTGTTTATATGTGCAAGGTCCAGTGGTCTACTTAGTACATGGATAGTAGTTCTTAGGGTGTTTGTATTCCATTGGCTAACCTCCTTTTTCAATCTAATGAATCCCGGGATGCAGGGAGGGTCTTTTAGATCAGTGTTTTTTTTTTTTTTTTTTTTACCTTTTTCATACCAGTGCACACCATTTATTCAGCATTTGAGCCACAGACCACAATTTGATGACATTTTAGCCCCAAAGACCTAAAACTAAAGAGTTATTTTGGTTTTGTTCACAATTCCAGGCTGGATTTTGCAAACAAAACAGTGTAGACTTCTTAATTGTAATAGTGCTAATTCAGATGATGAATTATTTTAACTCTTGAGTGTGAAAATGAAACCAAATGGATCCGCAAGGGTCCATTTGGTTTCATTTTTACGTTCTCAAGAGTTACATCTGGTTAACCAACTTTCCATCATTTAGCCTGGGGACCACCTGGAACCCTCTCAAGGACCACTGGTGGTCCCTGGCTGGACCACCTGTTTTCCTATGAGACAAATAGAGAGTAAAAACAAATCGTCCTAAGCCGGAGCCATCAAATTCAAACTTGACAGTGATGAAAGCAGCAGTGATCATGCCAGTTCAAGCCTGGCCATAGTACGGTACCTAAAGCAAACATCAACCTTGTGAATGTTCGGCCTCAGGAACGACTAGTTGGGGAAACGTTAACTCACACCGAAGCGAACGGAACTCAACAATTGAGAGAATGCAATATAAGGCTCAGTCATTCTCTTATTGTTTCTGTGTTTCTGGGCCAGCCTTCCTCCGAGCAAAAAGAGAAGTCTTGACCTTGTAGGATCAAAAAGGAAACTGTGGTTTGTTGGTCATCTCTTATATGCACTGAATTGCTCTGAAACCGAGACATTGTTGATGCCTGAAACTAGCTCAGAACTTCCCTTCTTTTGTTTTAACATTTTTATTTGTCTGTTTTTTTTCCGAAAACGTTGACACTTTTAAAAGTATTTCACACACTGCTTTTAGTGGCTGTCTAGCATCTACTAATTTCTCCAAACCTTAGCATTACATGTTGAAGTCCTAGTTCCTATTTTGGTGAATTTTTAAACCGCATGTGCAGACACGTGGCTGACTGGTACCAATATAAGGCCATATAGTAGTCTCACATAGAGCTTCGAAAACATCTAAAATGTAACTGTAGCAGGAAACCTATAATGTTGGCCAGGACCGGACCAAACTAAAGGCGTCAAAGGAGTTATGTAATCTATTTTTAATCCATTTTTTAAAAAAAAAAATCAACAATGTATTTAGAGGTCACCACCAGGTGTATCAGTAGGCAGAGAGCTCTGATCGCTTTGCTGTCAAGTGATTCTCCAAGATTCAGGCTTGGGTTTAAATTGGTCATCAGGATGTGTCAATAATGTCTTTGAACCTGACCTAAACAAAGACAAAAGACAGACCTGGTCCAGCTCAATGCTCTGTGTGGGCCAGGGGAGTGTAGTTTTGTGGTTTTCTATTGCAGGGGGTTTCAACCTTTTTGATACCAGGCCCCACCATTTATTCACCATTTTAGCCCCACAGACCCCAAAACTGAAGATTTCTTTTTGATTTTGTCCACTATACCAGGCTGTAATTGGGAAAACGAAACGAGCAAACATGCAGATCAAAATGACCAATTGACCATTAATCCAGTCTTTAATTAATCCAGACCATTAATACAGTCTCTAGTTGTGTAGACTTGGGCTAATTAAGTTGATGAATAGTTTAACTCTTGGGGAGTGTAAAAATGAAACCAAATGGACCTTGCGGGTCCATTTGGTTTCATATTTACACTCCCAAGAGTTGCATCTGGCTAACCAACTTAGCTGGGGACCACCTGGAACCCTCTCAAGGACTGGTTGAAAACCACTGTTCTATTGGACCAGCTTTGACAGAGGTGTAGAGACAGGCTAGGCCAGGCTGACCAGAGACCAAAGTATTTCCCTTGTGTAGAGGACCGTCCATAACATCAGTTGACCACTGACCAGGGCAGGGGGCAGTAGACCTGCTTAATATGCAATGTGATGACTCTGTTTACAAAACGCCTTCCAACTACTGGTGTATATACCTGTACATGTACATTCCCATTTTCAACTTTCTTTTTATTGCATCGTACTTGTGACACTTGCTTTGGCAAATGTAAACGTTTGTTTTTCTCATACCAATAAAGCTTGTTTGAATTGAATGGAAAGGAGTGCCCCTCACTTCACACAAGTGTGAAGTGAGTGAGGTGAATGAGTGTGATTTAAGAAAATAAACATCACTAAAGTACACCGGTCTGATACTGTATGTTTGCATATAGTAGGATTGCAGCTCTAGACGTTGCTTCTCTAGCTGTGAGATAGGATGCTGGGGAGATTTTTAGCTGAAGTTCAAAATTTTCCTGAGAGCATACAAATGTAAACCAAATGGACCCGTTAGGGTCCATTTGGTTCCATTTGGTTCCATTTGTACCCTCTCAGGAAAAAGAGGTCTGAAAGAAAAATCATTAACGTGGTGAAATACATCTTGAGGATGTCATCAGATGTATTTCACCATGTTAATGATTTTTTAAAGACCTCCATTTTTAAGAAATACAGAATTGGGGGAACTTTTTTTTTTTTTATCATGTCCACACAACATCTCTAAGGTATATTAATGACATTAAAATGTTGAAAATGGGTGGAATTCCCCTTTTTAAAGTCGTGTTTTGGTTGTAAATATTTTTCTTATTGGACCTTTCCCAGGACGCCTATTAAGTCGTCAATTCCACCATTTCCTACCTGCTGATTGTGTTGACATTCTAAAAAAAAAAAAAAAAACGGGTTGTGTTTAGACAGCCTGGAGTGGAGCCGTCGTGAGTCTATTGAAAGATTCCTCCCTCTTCTTCTCACCTCTCCTTAAAGAGCACATCTTTCTTACGCTTGTATTTATCCCAGCTGCTCTTCACATCAAAGGGGATCTGTCACTGCAGGACAGAGCAATGCTAATTGCAGGTTCACAAAAAGCCATCTTTTTTTTTCTTTGCCTGTGGGGTTTGTGTGTGTGTGTGTGTGTGTGTGTGTGTCTGTGCGTCTGTGCGTGCGCCGCGCCCGTGTGAAATGTAGTGTTGCTTTGGATGTCTGAGCAGTTGCTGTGTTTGTGTGATATGCATGTGGAGGCTTTTCTCTTGAGTGGAGATCTGATCTCATCTGATTGTAGAAAACACTGTGTGTGTTTTGTGTGCGGGCCTGTGGCTGCACACAAACTGTATATGGCAGGGGTGGGCAATTATTTTTTCCCAAATGGGGGGCCAAATGAGATGTATAAAAAATATTGTGGAGGGCCAAGACTAAAGGCTGAACTAAAGTCTGCGACTGCATAATATTAATTTAACTTCAAGATAAAAGTAAGAGTAAGACCAACCATTTGACACCAGGGCCCTCTATTTATTCAGTATTTGAGCCACAGAGGACCAGCATTTGATGACATTTTAGCCCTACAGACCCCCAAACTAAAGATTTCTTTTGCTTTTGTCTCTCAAACAGTTACATCTGGTTAACCAACTTTCCATATTTAACTCGGAACTCTCTCAAGGACCACTGGTGGTCGCCGGACCACTGGTTGAAAACCACAGTACCCTTTCACGGGCGGTCAGAGTCAGACAAAGGGCCGCATTTGGCCCCCGGGCCGCATAATGCCCAGTATATGGCCTAACGCACAGTATGGTAGGGATTCACAATTAATCGAAAATCGAAATTTCTATGAAACACAGAATGGGGGAACCTTTTTTATCATGTCCAAAACAACATCTCTAAAGTATATTAATGACATGGTAAAATGTTGACAAATGGTGGAATCCCCCTAGTGTACTGAACGTGTTTTGGCGTTCTAAGCATTATGTTTTAACTATTGGAAAATAGCAGATCTACAAGCTCATAGCGCGCCACCAAGTGGCGCGCTATGAGCTTGTATCTCTGCTATTTTTGAAAAATCGTGAAAACGTGGTGAAATCTTTGAATATTATGTTATTCAGAAACTAGATAGGTAGATAAGATATTTACACAGGATCCCAGGGTAGCCAAGCACTTGGCCAGCCTCGTCGTGTATATCCATGGTTTTACCTACAGTATAGGTCTGTAGATCATGCCTTCTACTTCCGTTAATGCTCTTTTTCTCTCTCCATGTTGTCTTCTCCTAGGGCATCACGTCTCCCTGGATCTTCTGGTGGATGTCAGAGACGAAGTTGGAGAGGGAGCGAGGGCAGGTGGTGGCCCTCTGGTGGTGGTGGTGGTGGCCTGCAGCGGAGGTGCTGCTGCTGCTTACACGGACCTGGACCAGGATAGGAACACTTGCACTACTATTATAACATCCCGCTGTTCTGCATATTAAAAAAGGGAATGTATCAATATAACAGGGAGTATCGTTGTTGTCGCGGTTGAGCAGGTAGCGGAGGTAATCACAGAGTTGAACCGGCAACATTGATTGGTTTTATTTTTCGGACAATAAAAAAGGAAAAGAAAAAAAAAATACAAGGAAACAGAAGATTAACAAATCTCATAACATACCTTTTTTTTTTTTTTTTCTTCTTCACCGAAAAAGGTATGGGCGGAAGCGTAAAGCTTATCGATGCCCACCTCTTTAACACAGATAATATATGCATACGAATATAAATAAATAAATCACAAAAACATTCTATCAAAGCACAAATGAAATAATATCTCCTGTGTCTACGCTTTGGGAACAAAAGAGTATATATATGTTTTTTTTTTTTATATATATTGACTTCATGAGGTCTTTCGTACATATCATTTCCTACATACATAAGCATGGATGTATATAATATAATATAATATAATATAATATATAATATATAACATAACATAACATAACATAACATAACATAACATAACATAACATAACATAACATAACATAACATAACATAACATAACATAACATAACATGGCATAATATGGCATAATATTGCATAGTATAGCATAGTTTAATATAATATATGGATCTTCTGCTGGATGTCAGAGACAAAGTTGGAGACGGAGCGAGGGCAGGTGGTGGCCCTCTGGTGGTGGTGGTGGTGGTGGCCTGCAGCGGAGGTGCTGCTGCTGCTTACACGGACCTGGACCAGGATAGGAACACTTGCACTACTATTATAACATCCCGCTGTTCTGCATATTAAAAAAGGGAATGTATCAATATAACAGGGAGTATCGTTGTTGTCGCGGTTGAGCAGGTAGCGGAGGTAATCACAGAGTTGAACCGGCAACATTGATTGGTTTTATTTTTCGGACAATAAAAAAGGAAAAGAAAAAAAAAATACAAGGAAACAGAAGATTAACAAATCTCATAACATACCTTTTTTTTTTTTTTTTTCTTCTTCACCGAAAAAAGGTATGGGCGGAAGCGTAAAGCTTATCGATGCCCACCTCTTTAACACAGATAATATATGCATACGAATATAAATAAATAAATCACAAAAACATTCTATCAAAGCACAAATGAAATAATATCTCCTGTGTCTACGCTTTGGGAACAAAAGAGTATATATATGTTTTTTTTTTATATATATTGACTTCATGAGGTCTTTCGTACATATCATTTCCTACATACATAAGCATGGATGTATATAATATAATATAATATAATATAATATAATATAATATATAATATATAACATAACATAACATAACATAACATAACATAACATAACATAACATAACATAACATAACATAACATAACATAACATAACATAACATAACATAACATAACATAACATAACATAACATAACATAATATGGCATAATATTGCATAGTTTAATATAATATATGGATCTTCTGCTGGATGTCAGAGACAAAGTTGGAGACGGAGCGAGGGCAGGTGGTGGCCCTCTGGTGGTGGTGGTGGTGGCCTGCAGCGGAGGTGCTGCTGCTGCTTACACGGACCTGGACCAGGATAGGAACACTTGCACTACTATTATAACATCCCGCTGTTCTGCATATTAAAAAAGGGAATGTATCAATATAACAGGGAGTATCGTTGTTGTCGCGGTTGAGCAGGTAGCGGAGGTAATCACAGAGTTGAACCGGCAACATTGATTGGTTTTATTTTTCGGACAATAAAAAAGGAAAAGAAAAAAAAAAATACAAGGAAACAGAAGATTAACAAATCTCATAACATACCTTTTTTTTTTTTTTTTTCTTCTTCACCGAAAAAAGGTATGGGCGGAAGCGTAAAGCTTATCGATGCCCACCTCTTTAACACAGATAATATATGCATACGAATATAAATAAATAAATCACAAAAACATTCTATCAAAGCACAAATGAAATAATATCTCCTGTGTCTACGCTTTGGGAACAAAAGAGTATATATATGTTTTTTTTTTTATATATATATTGACTTCATGAGGTCTTTCGTACATATCATTTCCTACATACATAAGCATGGATGTATATAATATAATATAATATAATATAATATAATATAATATAATATAATATATAATATAATATAACATAACATAACATAACATAACATAACATAACATAACAACATAATATAACATAATATAATATAATATAATATAATATAATATAATATAATATAATATAATATAATATAATATAATATAATATAATATAATATAATATGGCATAATATTGCATAGTATAGCATAGTTTAATATAATATATGGATCTTCTGCTGGATGTCAGAGACAAAGTTGGAGACGGAGCGAGGGCAGGTGGTGGCCCTCTGGTGGTGGTGGTGGTGGCCTGCAGCGGAGGTGCTGCTGCTGCTTACACGGACCTGGACCAGGATAGGAACACTTGCACTACTATTATAACATCCCGCTGTTCTGCATATTAAAAAAGGGAATGTATCAATATAACAGGGAGTATCGTTGTTGTCGCGGTTGAGCAGGTAGCGGAGGTAATCACAGAGTTGAACCGGCAACATTGATTGGTTTTATTTTTCGGACAATAAAAAAGGAAAAGAAAAAAAAAATACAAGGAAACAGAAGATTAACAAATCTCATAACATACCTTTTTTTTTTTTTTTTCTTCTTCACCGAAAAAAGGTATGGGCGGAAGCGTAAAGCTTATCGATGCCCACCTCTTTAACACAGATAATATAATATGAAATAATATCTCCTGTGTCTACGCTTTGGGAACAAAAGAGTATATATATGTTTTTTTTTTTTTTATATATATTGACTTCATGAGGTCTTTCGTACATATCATTTCCTACATACATAAGCATGGATGTATATAATATAATATAATATAATATAATATAATATAATATAATATAATATAATATAATATAATATATAATGTAACACAATACAATATAGTATATGCATATACTTACACACATATATGTATACAGTATACATATACACATATGCATATACATATACACATATACACACATATGCATTTACACATACATGCATACACTCATACTCATACACACCACTATGAGCGATACCATTTTTATGCAAAATTATTTCTTATCATATTCCGTCTGTTGCGATATATGCTTTAATTGCGTTTGCTTTAAATAATTTCTTGAACGTTTTTATAGAGTTTGACAGTTTAAGCTCAGTTTCTAATGCATTCCACAATTTTACTCCTGTGACAGTTACACATCTTTGTTTAGTATTTGTCCTTGCCTTCATTGGCTTAAACATGCCAGTTCCCCTGAGGTCATGTTTGCTCTCCCTTGGTTTGAAAAGCTCCTGCAGGCAACTTGGAAGCGTTTTATTATATGCTTTGTATATTATTGCAGTAGAGTTTAGATTAACTAAGTCTTGAAATTTGAGTGTTTGATTTTCAATAAATAATTGGTTGGTTGGTGCATAGTAATCTGCCATATTAACTATTCTTATTGCTTTTTTCTGCAGTATACAGATTGGATGTATTATTGTTCTATAAGTGTTTCCCCACATCTCTACACAATATGTTAAATATGGTAATAAAAGAGATCTGTACAGCATTTGGAGTGATTTTTTGTTGACGGTACTCTTCATTTTATACAATATTGCTATAATTTTGGATAGTTTTCTTTTTAAATTATCAATATGTGGTTTCCAACTGAGTCTATCGTCAATAGTGATTCCAAGGAATTTAGTACTACTGGTCTGTTCTAGTGGTATACTGTTGATAGATAACTGAAATGGGGTATTAATCTTCTTGTTACCAAAAATAATAAAATTAGTTTTGCTGATATTTAATGATAATTTATTTATTTCAAACCACTTTTTTAAATTATTTAGATCATTTTGTACTTGAGTCATGAGCTGTTTGAGATCTGCACCAGATGCGTACAGGCTTGTGTCATCAGCAAACAGGACACAATGCATATTCTGTAGAGCTTTACCTATGTCGTTAATATAGAGAATAAATAATTTCGGTCCAAGTACGGAGCCCTGTGGTACGCCAAAGCATGTGTGTAATGTTTCTGACTCTATTCCATTTAGGCTAACGAATTGTGTTCTATCTTTGAGATAGCTTTTCAACCAAGAGAGGGCAATACCCCTAATACCATACCTTTGCATTTTTGCAAGTAATATATCATGGTTTATGGTGTCGAAGGCCTTTTTTAGATCAATGAAGACCCCCACTGTGTATTGTGTGTTATCTATTGCTGTTGAAATATTCTCTACTAGTTCTACAACTGCCATGGATGTTGATCTATTAGTTCTAAATCCATATTGGTTATTACATAGTAATTGATATTTGTCTATAAAGCAATCCAGTCTATCTACAAAAAGTTTTTCCAGGATTTTGGAGAATTGGGATAGTAGTGAAATCGGTCTATAGTTGGTAAATAATTGCTTGTCTCCGCTTTTATATATTGGTATTATTTTGGCTGGTTTCATTTTATTTGGAAAAATACCTGTAAGGAATGATTGATTACAGATGTAAGTAAATGGTTTTACGGTGTTTTCTATTGTGTTTTTAACTATCGTCATATCTATATTAGTGAGGTCGGTCGATTTTTTATTTTTAAATTTATTGACTATTTTTAATATTTCTTGTTCCGTTACACTAGTGATAAAGATGGAGTGTGGGTTAGTGTGGATGAGTGTTTCATCTAGACCATCCTTCTCTCTCGGTTCTTCTATCTCCTTTGCCAAGCTTGGTCCTATGTTTACGAAAAATTTGTTGAATTCATCTGCAATTTCTTTTGCATTTGCCATATCCATATTATCTTTTTTAAAGGTCTTTGGTCCGAGTAAAACTGCGATGGAGAATTGCAAGAGTTACATCTGGCTAACCAACTTTTCATCTGGTTAACCAACTTAGCTGGGGACCACCTGGAACCCTCTCAAGGACCACTGGTGGTGGTCCCCAACCACTGGTTGAAAACCACTGCCCTATGACAAATACAATGATAAGTGAGGTGAAAGTACAAAAAAAACGCCAAATACAGTGTGTAAAAACTATAGCACACCTCAGCCAGCGATGGGTCAGAGTTGCTCCTTTTCAACCAGACGTTGTTGGCGATGGGTTTGGAGACCAACAGGTGCACCTCCTGTTCTCTCTCCTGAAGGATGGGAGGACAGAACACTGAGCATCTTTCCCCTCCCAGAGTCGACATGTACAGTAACATCCACACCACAGACAGGTAAAAATAAAAAGACCAACTTAAACCTTACAGTAAGCCCTGCCCTCTCAACAGCATCCAGCATCCACACTTTCCAGCCAGGGCTCAATCAGTCCAATGTAAATACCACGGACATTATACATTAAATACTGGTTCATTGGAACCAGAACTTCAAAATCTATTCCACATCCGTCAACAAAGCCTGCCGTATGCAGTGGGAAAAAAAGTGTGTGTGGCATTTATTTTTTAAAAATGTTTTATTATATAGACCTGCGCACTGCGCAGTGACGTCACCGCCCCGGTTCCACTAGTGTTTTCCCCATTCATTTTTCTTAGACTTTTTGAAAATAATTTAAGAAGAAGATTACAACACGGACAAAGCCAACTCGGGTCGTGACAAATCATGATGACACACACAATCTTTCGGGCCGATCAAATAATTTCGAAGATGAAAAACTAAACCACATGTGTTGTATCCTGCCGTTTTCTACTTCTTGCTAATTAGATAGATATCTTCGAAAAGTGTAGGAGAAAAATGAATGGGGAAAACACTAGTGGAACCGGGGAGGTGACATAACTGCGCAGGTCTATAGGAGGAGCTATTGGTGCAGAGGTTTGTCTATCACATGTTATGCTTAGCTGTGATTGGACCATAGCGGTTCGAGGAGGGGCTTACAGAAAGGACAAGCATTATTACAAAACGGATTTTGTAATGGAAGAGCGACGCCGGCAAAGCCAAACAACAGCTTAAAGGGGAACTGCACCCATTTTCAACATTTTAGGGGGGCTCTGATCTAAACCATTACTACTTAGGAGACCATTTGTAGGCTTTGTAGTCCATGTCATTTATATAGTGGCGCCAATGGGAGTATGGCCATCTTTATAAATAGAGTATCTTTGATTATACCTGCCGAATGCGGGAAGCTTCCTTGGAGCTGGGCGTCACGTCTCCCTGGATCTTCTGGTGGATGTCAGAGACGAAGTTGGAGAGGGAGCGAGGGCAGGTGGTGGCCCTCTGGTGGTGGTGGTGGTGGCCTGCAGCGGAGGTGCTGCTGCTGCTGCCGCTGCTCGGCTCGAACGACGGTGCTCTGAAACGCTCCAGACGCTGGTTGAACTCTCCTTCGCCTGGAAGGAGGAGAGATGCAGGAACGACACAGAGCACATGTCAGAGTGACACCAAGCTCAAATACAGTATTTAGTAGGGATGTCCCAATACTGTATCGGTATCGGGAAAAGTATCAGATCGGCCCTTTTTTTTTGTCATATCGGTTCAAATCGGTATCGGCAAATACTGTATCGGTACCAGGAAAGTAGCAGTGTTGGCCATAAATTGTGATCATCAGACCATTCGGTATTGGTACATGCAGTATACCTGTATCACCAGTGATCCGACATAGGGGTAAAAGGTTGCCACTATGGCAGGTAAATAAATGTTGTGGAATTTGCTTTGGAGTTGCCCAAGTGCACATTTGAGTTAGGAGTGCTATTCTAGTCTGCTATATCATTCTGCTATTTGGTGGACTTCATATAAGATTTTTTCTTGGGACAATTTAATTAAGTTTTAGTCCTTTTTTTTCTTAATGCATTTGCAAAATGTATCTGATCAGGAAAAATTATCGGGAATGATCTGGATTGTAACGGGAGCAAAAAAAAGTGATCGGATTGGGAAATATCGGGATTGGCAGATCTGATTGGGAAATATCGGGATTGGCAGATACTCAAACTCAAATGATCGGGATCGGAAGGGGAACAAAAAAATGTGATCGGGACAAGTACAACACCCATGCTTATGTTTTTTACTTTAAAATAAACTATTGTTTCAGATCTTTACAGGTTAAACATGGCCTAGAGCAGAATGATTTCAATAGATACCTCCAGGTGCGACACTATATCAACCAAGAATGTAAATTAAAGATTTCTCCACAACTGAATCAGAGTTTTATTCTATATTAAAATCAGCCATTATAGCAGAACCAAGCAAATCCATCTCGGGGTTATATGATGCACTCTCGACTGCTAAAAATGAAAGCACACTATACATTAAAGAGAGATGGGAGAGGGACGCAGGTATTGCTATTTCGGAAGAAGTATGGGAAGGGATCTGGGAATTTCAATCTACCTCGACATGCTCCAACGATTGGAGAGAGCACTGTTGGAAAAATGTTATTCGCTACTTCAAGACCCCGTTCCAAGAAAAACATGGAGGCAATGCGGGGCAGAGAGAGCCACTCATTTTCATATTTTCTGGGAGTGTCCAAAGTTGGGTCCATTCTGGAAGGATGTTCATAATTCACTTTGTTCGGTGTTCAATATTCAATTACCTTTAGATTTCATAACTATGTATCTGAGTCATGTTGAGGGCCTGAATCAAACAAAAGATATAAAGCTTATGCAGGTGCTCCTGGCAGCCAGCAAAAAAATCAATCACCAGAAGATGGCTAACTGGTGATTGATTTTGGACCCTAATGGACCCTTGCGGGTCCATTTGGTTTCATTTTTACACTCTCAAGAGTTAAAATTCATCATCTTAATTAGCCCAAGTCTACACAACTAGAGAATGTAGAAGATTAATGGTCATTTTGATGTGTATGTTAATTTGCCTGTTTTGTTTCCCAAATCCAGCCTGGAATTGTGGATAGCTAGAAAGCAGGGAAAGACACAGAGGCAGAGTGCAATGACTGCCTTCAAGACAAATTTATCTTGTGTTGTGTTATGGTGCACTAAGTTGCACACTTGCCCGATCGGGCAACCAGGTAGCAGTCTTCACTTGCCCGACCATTTTTTTTACTTGCCCCGGGCAAGAGGGCAAGTGTCAAGCCCTGTATGGAGCATCACATTCCCCCTACTTAGTCTTGGGCGGTATTTTTTTTTTTCGCAGAATTGAATTTTAATAGAATACAGTATAATGTCGGTATTTGGCAATATTCGTATTCGACATTGTTTATAGAACCAACGATATTACTCTGTATTGATTTCCAATATCGCGATAAACAGTAATGCCGGGATATTGCCCAAGACTACTACCACTGACGAGTGGCCTGGAAAAGAATTTCCCATTGTTTTGTCCCCTCACATGATTTTTTTCCCCTCGAATGTTTCAAAGTATTCATTTGAAGACCACAAGTTTACAAAAAAAAATCACAATTTGTTACCATTTGAGCTAGCTTAGTCTGAGGCTAAGACAGGCCTTCAAATAAGTACTTCATGAAATATCTGTGGGGAAAAAAAATAATTCAAACTATACCGGGCCCCCTCGTCGTCACGAAAGATCATGCCCCAGTAAGCATGCGAATTAGTGACGTCTTGATCGTGTCCAGAATCCAGATCCAGATTCTGACCATGCTTACTGGGAGGGGGGCTCTATATCATGACATGCCCAGCTAATTCTTGTGTGTATATATACAGTAAGTAATGCTTCTGTACTGTATGATCACCTTAGAAGGTGCCATGGTGGTCTCCCATAGCCAAACTACCAAAACCAGGCGTGCCCAAAAGGTAGATTGTGATCTACCAGTAGATCACACAGGCCTTGCAAGTAGATCACATGACAGCCCCCCCTGCACTTGGACCCTTATAGATCTGGAACTCTTGAGCATTAAAATGAAACCAAATGGACCCTTTAAATTATATTTAAACATCTGAATTATGCAATTCCATGTAAGTCCACACAGTTAGAACATGGGGAATAATTGTTATTATATTGTTAACGTTTTGCCAGTTCTGTATCCCAATTGTGGGCAAAAACGTGAAAGTTCTTAGCTCACGAACTGTCAACTCAAACCTCAAATACTGTTTTCAAACGCCATTATAGCATATACAAGAAAACCTTCCAATCCCCCCCCCCCCCCCGCATTATTCTTAAACACTAACAGTAAACAACACCATCACCACCTATTTCAAAGCTCCATCTTTCTAGGGTGCCTTGAAATGGATTTTCAGTAATGGAACAATCACATTTTTGCTGTGTAGATCTTGTTGAGCCGATCGTTTTGAAAGTAGCTCTCAAGTCAAAAAAGTGTGGGCACCCCTGACCAAAACGATAGTATGAATAATAAAGCAGTCAGGGGTTGACACTAAGGTCTCCGAGGCACTTTCCCATCGGGCAAGTGCAAGTCAGGTTCTACTTGCCCTCAGGTCATGGTCACTTGCCCCCCAAAAATATATTGTAAATTTAGCATTTAAGTTTACTTCCTACTTGGGTGCTTTAAACCAGGGGTTTTCAACACGTGGTCCCTGAGAGGGTTCCAGGTGGTCCCCAGCTAAGTTGGTTAACCAGATGTAACTCTTGAGAACGTAAAAATGAAACCAAATGGACCCTTGCGGGTCCATTTGGTTTAATTTCTACACTCTCAAAGAGTTAAAATTCATCATCTTAATTAGCCCAGGTCACAATGACCACCTTCAAGACAAATTTATCTTGTGTTGTGTTATAGTGCACTATAGGGCAACCAGGTAGCAGTCTTCACTTGCCCCACCATTTTTTTTTACTTGCCCCGGGCAAGCGGGCAAGTCTTAGTGTCAAGCCCTGAGCAGACACCATTTCCTCACCTGGCCGCGTCTCTGACAGCAGCTGCAGTCGGGACCTGACCGAGCTGATGGCCGGCGTGTCCGGCTTCACGTCCAGCTCGGCTCTGCGTCCGGAGGGGATGGGGCTGCGGTTCTCCCGTCCGGCGGCACTCTCCAAGCGCCGCCGCTTCTGGTCATCATGTGCTACTAATAATAATTACACACGGTGGGGGTGGGGTGGGGGGAGAAAACACATGCGATCACTGTTGCCTTGGCTCCCAAGCTTACTCATCTAGGAAGAGAAAAGCTTGCTCATAAGTCATAACCTATAAGACTGGGACTGAGGTATCAGCGGAACAGTGTTGTTTTTGTCGATTAAGACTAAAGACTAAGTCGACTAAGGTTTTTTTTATATATATTTAGTCGACTAAGACTAGATCTAACAAAAATGATTTTCAAAAGACTAAGACGAAGACTAAATCATAACCTAAGACTAATGGAAATAAGAAACATTTTTATCTTATTTTTTTTATTTCTTTTTAAGTATGTGAAATAAAACAAGACAAGTTTCATGCTAAAAACTATAAATCTGTATAACATATCTAAACCTACAATGTATTTGTATGCAAGACTTAACTACCAAGACTAAGACTAAATCATTTTTGACATTTCGTCGACTAAGACTAGACTAAAGAAATGCATTTCAGAAGACGAAATGAGACTAAAAGACTAAATATGTCTTATTGAAAAGACTAAGACTAAATCAAAATATTCTCAAAAAAAAAAAAAAAAACAACAACAACACTGCAGTGGAAGTGTCCAGCCAAAAATATCCGTCAGATCTACATTATTTCCTCTCAGATAGAATGTTTTTTTGTTTGTTTTTTTTCCAAACCAATCACTAGGGTGACCAGAATCTAAATTGTTCATTTGAGTGGCAGAAGTATTGCATGTGTGGGAGAAGTGGGAAAACATGTTGCCAACGGGGAGGCAAGACTTCTGTCTGACATATCATAGGACCGACGGTTAGGTTGAGGTGTTAACCCCCATGGGAGGTTAGTGTTAGGGTGGGGGTTAGGGTTAGGCATCGGTCCGATGGTTTACGTCAGTGGTTTTCAACCTTTTTCATCCCAGGGACCACCATTTATTCAGGATTTGAGCCACGGACCACCATTTGAGGATATTTTAGCCCCACAGAACCCGAATCTAAAGATTTATTTTGCTTTTGGCCACAATTCCAGGCTGGATTTAGGAAACAAAACAAGCAAAACATATATTCCAAAATGGCTAATTCAGATGGTGAATATTTTAACTCTTGAGAGTGTAAAAATGAAACCAAATGGACCCGCAAGGGTCCATTTGGGTCCTTAGCTGGGGACCACCTGGAACCCTCTCAAGGACCACTGGTGGTCCCCGGACCACCTGTTGAAAACCCCTGGTTTACGTGCATCGCCGGACCTCTTGGACAAAACACATGCAGCCATGTCAACACAACAGTGTTACTAAATTATTAAGGTATTGATGTCATATTCAAAAAAGTAATAGTTCAGGATTCAAATATAGCAAAAAAATAGCTAATCAGTGTTTTTTGACACGACTTGGCCCCTCTGGAGTGAGGGTGGAAATATAGTGGCATTATGGTGGTATTTTAACTTAAAAACACATCTATAGCAGAGGCAACAGAAAGCCAACTATTATTTAGGGCAGGGGTTTTCAACAGGTGGTCCGGGGACCACCAGTGGTCCCTGAGAAGGTTCCAGGTGGTCCCCAGCTAAGTTCGTTAACCAGATCTTGAGAATGTACAAATGAAACCAAATGGACCCTCATTTGGTTTCATATATAAAATATTCATCATCTGAATTAGCCATTTTGGAATGTATGTGTTGCGTGTTTTGTTTCCCAAATCCAGCCTGGAATTGTGGACAAAAGCAAAATTAAATCTTTAGATTTGGGGTCTGTGTGGCTAAAATATCCTCAAATGTTGGTCCGTGGCTCAAATCCTGAATAAATGGTGATGAAAATGAGATGAAAAAGGTTGAAAACCCTTGATTTATTAGGGCATTGGAAGTCTGTCTGTAAAAAAATATATAGTTATTTTCCCTAGGTGGTCCCCTGCTAACATATGGGCAGTTGGTAAAGAAATGGACCCTTATAGGGTCTGGATAAAATGCAGAATGAACAGTGCCTACCTGCTGGGAATAGACTGTTGTCCTCCGAGTCAGACAGGGGAGCTCGAGGTCTTTTCGAGGAACCAGCAGCAGCAGCCATGTTTTCTTCTCCAGGTTCCATGTTGCCCTGCAAACAAACAGAGACTGACAGACTGAGCACCGGTATGTCATTTACTACATGAGTGATAGATGGGTGACATGATGACAACATGTTGAATGCTGTCCGTCTACTAGTTACTACTACAAACAGGCTGGGCAGGTACTGTATGGGCTACAGTGACAGATTCATCTGCAAACAGACCGAAGTAACACGTTGGACAGATCTAAAAACTCACACAGTTTGAAATAAAAATGGTATCCGAGTTAAATCTGACTTTGAGCCTGAGCCTGCAGTGCAATGCAGACACACCGTTACAGGTGTTGGATGTCATTTTCAGAACGGTCAAAATTATTATAACGATCCATCATCAATACAAAAATGAGATCATATCAATATCGACCATATCTGAAATTCATTATATCAGATAATGGATTTACCGGCCTTGATTTCTTTTTGGCTCATTTCCTAATGGGTTGCAGTCACACAATACAGAGGAGGAAGGCTTTCCTTGTATTATACTAGAAGTTCGGGGCGCTTCGCGCCCCGAACCTCTAGCGCCACGCGTTGGATCTGTGAGGAACTAAATGTCATGAGTTCATTGTTTTTAATCAAATAGCTAGTTGGTGGAAAACTGCAGGGGTTCTGAAGTAGTGGATTGCAAACCATACATTAAAGTAATCAACGTTGACATAGACAACACATAAATAAGAAGTAATATTATAAATGGTGTTACAAATCAAAATATTTTTATTGACATATGAAATCTGAAGAGGTTGTCTTAAGTGATGTGTACACCCTGAGCAAGCAGTTTTGCAACAGTGGCAGAGAATGAGTCCTTCTTAACCGAAAGAAACATCAGGCAGATCCTGGCTGTAGAGTGGTTTGAAGTTGTTGGAAGTAGGTTGGGAGGTCAGTCTTGATCTGCACTTGGTGGTCTGTGATATGAGCCCATGAAACTGTTAAATGGAAGACAGAAAAATGTGGAGAGTGAGTACATAGCTATTGATGTCAATAGTAACTATATCAGTCATTGCCTTGAATGATCAATGTAACAAACAGGTTTAGAGTCACACACCATCCATGTACTGTATATACAGTAGATAGAAATGAGAATGGGAAAGTGTGCATGCAATAGCAAAAGACAGACTGTAGATGAAGAAAGTCTCAACAACACATTGGTGTAATCCAACATAGCCCTGGGCCAGTCAGTGCTTAAAGTGAGTGTTGGTATAGAGCTGCCATTAAGCATTTGCATAATGAGTGCGATTGGCTATTGGATTGGCAATTGTTCTCTGCTGGGTGTGAAGTACAATGAAACTGGGCAATGGCACTTAATGTGTTGGTTAGAGGACACAGAATGGGAGTATTTGTTTTGAATGTGTCTGTAAGGTGTATCACTACAGTAAAATGTTGCAAATGGGTGGAATTTCCCTTTAAGTGCAATTGACATGTCTCACACACACACACACACACACACACACACACACACACACACACACACACACACACACACACACACACACACACACCTTGTAGATCGCCAACATCATAATATCATTAAACATCATTAAACATTGTTCACAGCTGGAGATGAACGGACATATGACGGCGGCATGGGAGAACAACTGAGTTACGAAAACTCAGTTCACTTTATAGGTCCCGTCAAATGGCCGATTTTCTACATAGACGTGGATTGAATAGGGACAAAGAAATGGGACAACCGTGTAGGGAATGCATTGGAGTCTATGAGCTCACGCGAATACATGAACCACGTGACCAGCCCGTTTTCTGCCCCTCGTTGTCGCCAGTTGCGCAACAATGACCATAGCTTGGCTAAAAACCAGCGTGACGACGTATCGTGTTTGATACCGTTCTAACCAAGTATTCTGTCAAGTGAAAACAGTGCAGCTCGCCTATTGAAGTGTATGAGAACGCAATGCGTCCGTGTTTAAACACTGAAATCAGAGCACCGCCGCCGTAGTAGCATGCCATCCCACAGCCATTAGTAGAATGCTATATAGAGTACCCGCCATTGGACTGGCCCCATGAAGTCAACGGAGTTGGTGTAACGCTGCCCCTAAAATCAAAGTAAAGTTGCGCCAATGAGGGGTCAGAAACTGAGACTGTTCTGCAGGGGTTTGAAATAGGCTACATTGTAATCAATGAGGCGTGTGGCAAAGACGTCGATATTGAACAATACGTTCAGTACAATGACAACTAATGTGTTGTCATGTCTATGTCGTAGGCCTACTACAGAACAATGTAAAATATACATAGAGGTTTAAGGTAATTTCTGCTGGGCTGTTGCCTCGGTCCTATGCATTTATACCTGTAAAGTTGATAACGCAGTCATGTATGCACGCACGCGCGCATCATGTGATTAAATGGGTAGAAGCAGTGTGGTAAATATTCGCAAGTTAGGAATCCTTACTTTGAGCAAAAGTGGAAAAGTTTGTGTGTCTTTGCTGGGAACACATGCATACGTGCATGCACAATGATGTGCTTTACATGCAGTGTTTTTGTTGAGAAAGACTTGAAAAGAAACACGCAAGCATAAGTATAAGTGTTAAGTATTACCTTTTTTTGCTGCCGTTAGATGTCCTTTCCAACTTTTGGCCTTAGAGATGTCGTTTCCAAAATGTCGTGTTAAAATCCATGGTTTGTTTGGAGGTGGGATGTGAGGAGAACAGCGTTCCGAGACCCTTGCTCACGGAACGGTAGGCTACTTGTGAGGAGCTACAGCCAGCATAGCGTCAGCATTGCAGCGCAGCCGTTTTCCCAGCGTAATCATTGCAGCTTCCGGTGCAGCTTAGCGTCACCATTGTTGCACCACCATTGCAACCCATTGTAACGCAGCCAGTGCAACAATTGCAGCTTCCGGTGCAGCTTGACAAATGTATATAGGGACAAATGTATATAGGGATTATTATGACATAACCATGATCCAATGATTGTGCTATACAACAGGGGTTTTCAACAGGTGGTCCGGAGACCACCAGTGGTCCCTGAGAGGGTTCCAGGTCCCCAGCTGAGTTGGTTAACCAGATGTAACTCTTGAGAACGTAAAAATGAAACCAAATGGACCCGCCAGGGTCCATTTGGTTTCATTTTTACACTCTCAAGAGTTAAAATATTCATCTGAATTAGTCATTTTGGAATGTATGTTTTGCTTGTTTTGTTACCCAAATCCAGCCTGGAATTGTGGACAAAAGGAAAATAAATCTTTAGATTTGGGGTCTTTTGGACTAAAAAATATCCTGAAATGGTGGTCCGTGGCTCAAATCCTGAATAAATGGTGGTCCCTGAGATCAAAAAGGGGTTGAAAACCCCCTGTGCTATACAACACAGACCCAGGATTCGTTGTCACAAAGTCCACCGGTAAAGTGGGTGTGATGAAACATGGCAATGCCTGAAAAATCACAGAACGGTGACATCAGCACCATCATTATCCCGGGTTATGCGGGAACGCCTACTGACAGACATTAGACAAACAACTACAGGGTTCCTACAGGTTTCTTAAAGTAAAATTTAAGACTTTTTAAGACCTTTTTTAAGGCCATTTATATAAAACGTAATACCCATTTCACGGCCATCGTCAATAAGCGACGTTGTATATATTTTTTGCAAATAGCACTGATGCTACATACATTTTCATTTACCAGCACCACTAGAAATTAACAAGTTCTGTAATTATTAGGGGTGTGTATCTCCCTTACAAGACAATTTGATACGTATCGATTTGCATGGTATCTATGCGATTCGGAAACGATTTAATTTATATGCAGAATGATACGATTCGATTAAGTAGAATTTCGATACGATTTTGATTTGTTGGAATTTGGTACGATACGATTCGATACAGTGTGATCGGACGCATTAAAAACCCTATGTAATTAGGGTTAGCTTCCATAGGGTTTCTTTTTTATTATCTACTACAGTCCTAATAAGCCCCAGGAAATTATAA
>CM076977.1:51697132-51742132 GCA_039105355.1 Benthosema pterotum | reverse complement strand
AACTGCCAAAACGTTGGTCAAAATAACAATTCGTCTACATTTTATAATTGTGTCGATTCTTGAAAGTGAAGTAATTCAGACGTTCAAATGTAATTTAACTCTTGAGAGCATAAAATGAAACCGAATGGACCCGTGAGGGTCCATTCGGTTTCATTTTACGAGTGACATTTTACGAGTGACTGAGAACAGCAGGATGCTTTCATTCACACATCCCAAATTAATACAATCTGGGCTCTCCCAGCAGGGGAGCCTCTTTTTTTTGTTTTGTTTTGTTTTGTTTTATGGTGCCAAACAATTTTTTGGGGAGTGGGGGGAGTGTGAGAGGAAAGCTATAAGTTGTGTTTATAAAACGTAAACAACTAAATATGCAAGAGAAGTACTTGCTTTTTCTAGATTTATTCACTCGTTTTAAAAAATACTATCGCCAATCAGTAAGCCTATGTGTTCCATGTCAATGTGTTGCAAGTGTTACAAAGCATGATGGAAAGTGAAAACGCACAGGCTTCTGTTTCAGAGCGAAACTTCAAATTAAAACGACTTGACAAATCCATATGCGCACTGTGATTTGACCTGATGCTGGTCTCAACAAACGTCTTCTAAATCAGTGTTTCACAAAGTTGCTATTGGTCGGTACTGACCTGGTGTGGGCGTGGCCCGGTGCTCAGCAGAGGCTGGTATTCGTCAGGAATGCAGTTGAGTGTCGTAGCTCCGCCCTCTTCACCTCCATCAAACACCCACACTCATGGTTGACTCCTCCTCCACCTGATGACACAATACCACAATAGCATTTTCAATTCTGATCCGATATTTTTTCTTTCTTTTTTTTAAAATTTTCCAATATAGTCCCGATAACCAGCTAAAAATATGGGTAATAATAATAAGAATAATAATAATAATAATAATAATAATAATGTTGCCAAGGGCGACGCTGCGACAGCGTGACGTCATGATAATGCACCCGAAGGTGAACTCCAGACCATAAAAGCCCGTGGTCTGGGGGGGAGCGGGTTCTCGGAGAAGGGTTTATAAGGTTCAGCATACCTCACTATTGGCTGCCACTAAGGAAAGGCATCCGCGACTCACATCCTGTGCGATCGGTCGCTCTGGACATCGCGTCCCACTTCATATAACCCCGAGATCTAGGACGTCCGGCCTAAGCCCGCCGGCCGTCCACCGCTCCGTAGCACGTTCCCCGGGTTCGTGGCTACATTTTGGTCCTTCGAGCCGGATAGATCGCCCAGAAGCTTCCGCCAGCGACCAGAGCCACCTGGGACTTCACACTGATGTGTGAAGTCCCTGATGTGTGATGGGGGGAGGGACAGGGACAGAGACAGACAAGCAACCGTCTCCCACGTTATCATGAAGAGAGCTGAGCCCCCTAAAGAGCCGTACCGCTCTCAGCCGCCCCAGCCATCGCAGGCCCTCGGGCGGCAGGCTGCCTCTCTGAGTTCGAAGGGCAGAGCCTGCCCAGTATGTAACTTAGCCCACCCCACCAACAAATGCCCGTCCCTGCAGGCCATGCACAAAGACGAGAGGGAAGAGTGGATAACCACCAGGAACGCCTGTAGGAAATGTGCCAGAGATCACCCAGTCCAGGACTGTGACCTACTAAGCGGTAACTGCCCGGTGTGCGGAGGAGACCACCTCCCGATTCTCCACGAGCTGAATGAAGACGCCAGGCCCCCGAAACCCAACAAAACCCAACGGGCTTGCTTCACACGCCCCGTAGGACGCCGGCAGGGAGGAATCCTGTGGACGGCACGCGTAACCCTCAGCAATGGACCCAAGGCCCTCACGACATACGCTCTCCTCGACACCGGCTCTGAGATATCGGTCGTCCTCCCGGAGGCAGCGAGAATGCTGGGGCTCCAGGACAGATTCAACCTTAAGACAATAGAACGGGCTAGTGAAAGGCAGGTAACAGGCACCTCGGTGACTTTTCACATTCAGGCGGCGTCCGGTGCGCAACACAAGTACCTCCTCGAGAACGTGTTCGCCCCAGACACAGACTTCCTCAGCTTCGATCCAATCAATTACCGTATCAAGGAGCTGCAGAAGAGATACCTCCACCTCCAAGACCTGGAACTGGAAGACGTCGATAATGCCACCCCACAGCTGCTGCTTGGGATGGATCACGCCAACCTGATGTTCCCCACGGAGGCGGTCAGGAGGGGCCCAGAAGGCTCGCCGATAGCAGTACGCACAGCATTCGGATGGACCATAGTGGGCAGCGCCGGCATCAGCGACCCGAACCGAGTCGGCATGGTCAGGTACCACTACGTGCCCAACCCGCCCCCTGACGCCGAGTTCTACAGTCACGTGGAGCGTCTGTGGAAGATAGACGTGCTACCATACAGGAGCGACAAACTGGTCACCAGGTCGAAGGAAGATAACGAAGCGCTGAAAACGCTCCAGGAGAAGACCGTCCGTATAGAGGTCGACGGAGTGATGCGATACGCCACCCCACTCTTGTGGAGGAAGGCGTACGACCATCCTCAAGTGGGCCAAGAGGCAATCTATGGGCTGCTGCGGACAACCGAAAGCCGCCTGCTCAAAGACCCGCAGGGCGCAGAGAGTTACTCAAAGGAGATGAAAAGGCTACAAGAAGTAAGATACATCCTCCCGGTCTCTAGGGCAGAGGCCGCGAAGAGCCCCTATTCTTGGTACATCCCCCACTTCATGCGCACACACAACGGGAAGAACAGGATTGTCTTCGACTTCTCCTACACGTACAAGAACCAGAACATGAACAAGAGACTACTCCGAGGACCAGTCCTAGGAGCTGAGCTGCTAGGAGTGCTCCTCCGATTTAGAGAGTGGCCAGTCGCGACATGCAGCGACATAAAAGGGATGTTCCATCAGGTGCGGCTGCTCGACGAGGACAAGCCCCTGTGCCGGTTCCTGTGGAGGGACATGAAGACACAAGAACCTCCAACGATCTATGAGTGGCAGGTGGTCCCATTCGGCACCACCTGCTCCCCATGCTGCGCCACCTATGCCGTTCAAGCCCACGTCCTGGCGCACTCCGATGAAGGGGACGATACCAGGACCTCGGTCGAGCGATGCTTCTATGTGGACAATTGGCTCCAGAGCTTCGCCACCGAGGAAGACGCGAAGGCAAGCGTGGACAAGCTCTACGCCCTACTCCTGGAGGGTGGGTTCGAGCTGCGCGAATGGGCCAGCAACATCCCCGCAGTGATTCAGCACTTCCCAGCCACATCGCTATCCAACAACAGTGAACTGTGGTTCACAGAGGACGGGGCAGATCCAGAGGAACGAACCCTAGGTCTCCTATGGCAGTGTGCCTCCGACAGACTGAGGTACAAGCAGAAGCCAGGGGAGCGCCTGAAACCCACCATGCGGAACATCTACAAAGTGCTAGCGCGGCAATACGACCCCCTAGGCTTCATCATCCCCTACACCACTAGGGCCAAGGTCATAGTGAGGGAGCTATGGAACAAGCCCGACAGGTCTTGGGACGATCCCAACCTGCCCCAAGAGCTGCTCCAGGCCTGGCAGAGCTGGGAGGCCGAGCTCGACCACCTCGCCCAAGTATCGCTGCCACGGTGCTACAGCGGACACGTGGACGGGCAGCCCCCCAGAAGCCACAGCATACACGTGTTCTGCGACGCTTCTGAGCTAGCGTACGGGGCGGTGGCCTACCTACGCACGGAAGACTACCGCGGTGACTATCATGTATCGTACCTAGCGGCGCGATCCAGGATAGCCCCCAAGAAGCAACTCTCCATCCCCAGATTGGAGCTCTGCGCAGCTCTCGCAGGAGCACAACTAGCCACCACCCTCAAACAGGAGCTCACAATCAAGACAGAAGCGCAGATCCTTTGGTCAGACTCCACCACGGTCTTGCACTGGTTAAAATCCGAGTCGTGCAACTACAAGGTGTTTGTGGGTCATAGAGTGGCTGAGATACAGTCACTAACCGAAGGCATGGAATGGCGCTACTTGGGAACGCTGGACAACCCGGCAGACGACATCACCAGAGGCAAGACGCTGGAAGCGATCGCCAGTGGGGATCGATGGGGCAGAGGCCCGCCGTTCCTCAGGCAAGCCGAGGGAGAATGGCCCGAGCAACCGGTCATAAACCTCTCCGTAGAAACGGACTCGCAAGCGGAAATGCTGGAGATCAGGAAATCGATATTCCACGGCTCAGTGGCGACAGACCCCCTCCCAACCTCCTTCAAGGAGCTCGTCAGGATGACTGCGTTGTCCCAGAAGGACCCGCAGGGGGGGAGAGCGGACGAGCGGGAACTGACCGCAGACGACTACCGCAACGCCGAACACACCGTCCTCAAGCAGATCCAGCAAGACGACTTCGCAACGGAGATAGACCTCGTGCGGAAGGGCAAGGACCTCCCCAAATCCAGCAGACTCCGCGCCCTGGCCCCCGAATACCACCAAGAACTCCTGCGGGTGGGGGGCAGGCTGCGCAGGGGGCACGACCTAGAATACGAGACGAGACATCCAGTCCTGCTCCAAACCAAACCACCCGTACACCAAGCTGCTGATCCAGCAGTACGACGAGGACCTGAGCCATCCAGGAGCTGAGCGCGTCTTCGCAGAGATGCGAAGAGCATACTGGGTGCTGAGAGGCAGGGAGGCCATCAAGAGGCACCAGGCCGGGTGCTTTGGGTGCCAGAGATGGAAGGGCAAACCCAGGGAGCCCCGCATGGCCGACCTGCCGGAATCCAGCCTGAGGCTGCTGGACCCCCCATTCTACTCAGCCGGCATGGACTGCTTCGGCCCGCTCACGGTCCGCGACGGCCGCCGGACCCAGAAGAGGTGGGCCATCATCTTCAAATGCCTGACGACCCGGGCGATCCATATAGAACTCCTGTCCAGCCTGACCACTGACTCCTTCCTCATGTCCCTGCGGCGCTTCATGGCACGCAGGGGCCGACCGTACGAGCTGCGCTGCGACCGGGGCACGAACTTCGTGGGCGGGAGCAGGGAGCTCAGGGAGGCATTCGATCACCTGAAGCCATCCCTCAGGGCCGGGATGGCCCCTCTGCAGGTGGACTTCGTGTTCAACCCGCCAGCCGCCCCGCACTTGGGAGAGGGAGGTGAGATCAGTGAAGACCATGCTGCGGGTGGTCCTCGGGGCACAGGTCGTCCCAGAAGAGGTGCTGGCCACGACGCTGACAGAAGTGGAGGCCACGCTGAACTCCCGACCCCTGGGATACGTGTCCACGGACGCAGGCGACCCTGACCCTGTGACACCGAACCAGCTGCTGATAGGGAGATCCGACGGCTCCAAACCCCAGGCCATCTACCCAGAGGTCGAACTCCTCAGCCGGAGGAGGTGGAAGCACTCCCAGATCCTCGCGGATCAGTTCTGGAAACGCTACACGCGCCACTACCTGCCCTCCCTGCAGACGCGCCAGGAGTGGACGGCCGAGACACCGAACCTCGCTAAAGGCGAGCTCGTCCTGGTCATCGACCCCCAGCTCCCGAGGGCCTTCTGGCAGATGGGGAGCGTGAAGGAGGTCCAGCCAGGCAAGGACGGGCGGGTCAGAACGGCCACGATACTGGTAGACGGCCGTGCCTACACGCGACCGGTCTCCAGGCTGGTCAAGCTCCCAAAGCTGCCGGACGAGGCAGCCACGCTGAGGGAGCACGTCAGGAAGGTAGAGGAGGAGAGGTCTCGGCGCAAGGCCCGCAGCCGAGACCGATGAAGATGTCAAGGCGGGCCGCGACGGGGGGAGCCGGACGGGCCCCCCCCCCAGCCTCCCAGAGCACGGGAGAGAAGACGAACCGAAGGGCTAGATGCGGTGCAGCACGCCACCCTTGAGGGGCAATCCGTGAAGCCGGGGCCCGGCTTCAGGGGGGAGTGTTGCCAAGGGCGACGCTGCGACAGCGTGACGTCATGATAATGCACCCGAAGGTGAACTCCAGACCATAAAAGCCCGTGGTCTGGGGGGGAGCGGGTTCTCGGAGAAGGGTTTATAAGGTTCAGCATACCTCACTATTGGCTGCCACTAAGGAAAGGCATCCGCGACTCACATCCTGTGCGATCGGTCGCTCTGGACATCGCGTCCCACTTCATATAACCCCGAGATCTAGGACGTCCGGCCTAAGCCCGCCGGCCGTCCACCGCTCCGTAGCACGTTCCCCGGGTTCGTGGCTACAAATAATAATGATAATAATAATAATAATACAGTAATACAGTCCATAATATAGCCAAAGGATTCAGACAATCGGAAGAACTGGTCAAAAAACAACTTTTAATGAACAACTGTGTACAACTGCAAAAATGTGTACAACTGCAAAATGTAAATAACAATTGACAGTGGTGGACATTACTCAAGTCAATATACTTAAGTAATGCACTTAAGTACGGATTCTGAGGATTTGTACTTTGCTTGAGTGCTATGTTTCTTTCTCTATACTTTTACTTGAGTGAATTTCCAAGACAAGGATTTGTACTTTTATTCAGTTACATTTCTAGCGTAACTGCTCACTGGATCTAGCAATCACTCTGATTTTCCACATGGGCATTTACCAAAATATTAGGAAGAGAATAACAAAGCCCTTTTTTCAAATTAACAAATTGTTGATAAATAATGCATTTATTGGTGCAGAACAAATTTCCATCTGCTTAACATTACAAGCAACTCCCATTTCAGCCATAGGGGGCAAATAGCCACACAGCCATGCACACGCACATGCACGCGCACACGCACGTATGCACGCACGCACGCACGCACGCACGCACGCACGCACACACACACACACACACACACACACACACACACACACACATTTTTACTCTTACCCAAGTAACATTCTCACTAAATACTTTTTACTTGTAACTGAGTAAAGTTAAAGGCTTGTACTTTTACTCTACTTACTAGGGTGAGTGCCCAGAGACCAGCTGACAAAAATGGCTGCAAAATCCAGCATGGGAGTTCTCAGCATAAACCCCCTGTAGCTCCCCTCGTCTCCCTCTTCCTGCACATCCTGTGTATATATATAAAGAAGTAAAATTACCACTTTGAGTGTGGCATCTCATACATCAATGCTTTCCATTTTATTACTCAGTGTTAATGTGTATGGTAATGTGTTTGTCAGTTCTACATGGTTAAAAGGTATATAGAGAAAATGCATAGACTTTGCACACTGGTGTTACTCCATTCTCTAGGTCAGAGGATTTTGCATACCTGGCGCGCAGTTCTTGTACATTTCCCCGCACTGCCCGCAAACATTGAGTGTATACATGGTGTAATACACCTTCTGATATTGTGCAGAGAAATTCCTCCAATTTGTCACACCTGCAGAAGAACATTTCTCGAGAATAAGTTGTCATTTACATTTCATTTAATTTACGTGGACATAACCATGTTATTATCCATTCCTAAATAAATAAATAATAAAAATCTTACTGTCAAGCCACAGGAAGTGTGCTTTTTTTCCAAATAGGATCGCTTTCCACCACTGCTCGAAAAGTGGAGCACACCAGGGACAACCTCAAATAGGCCGTGTCTCCCTCCTCCAGTATCACCTCGAACAGAATCATCTCAAGAATCTCACGTGGCATCTGAAACAACATTCGATTTACCAGTAAATATTTTCAATTGTAAACAGCTTTGCTTTGTAACTATACAACCAAATGAATTAATAAGGCATTTTCTCTCTTTTCTAGGAGGTGCAGCAGCTACAGCGGTCCAGCAAGGTAGATGGACTAAACGTAGGGACTCGACCAGGTATGTATAGCTTAGGTTTAGCGTAGGACATTTGAATAGGTCTTCCTTCCCCACAGGTTCCCGTCTGAAGGTGAGAATAAGATAGATGGACTAAACGTAGGCAGCAACGTAGATGGACTAAACGTAGGGACTCAACCAGGTATGTATAGCTTAGGTTTAGCGTAAAAACCTAAGTTAGTTTAAGTTTTAAATGACAGCGTGTAGCTGTCATTTAAAAAGCAATCTTGAGCGCGACACACCCTAGTCATGCCAGAGTCATGCCAGAGTAGTCATGCCAACACACTCACCTTGTGAGGGTTTCGTAGCAAAACTCCCACGGCAGTGGACATCTCTGTCCAGATGGGCTCTGCTGGAATAGTGGAGCCAGAGGTGGGGAGTTCGCGCCACTGCACATGGGACTGCCCAGCTGGAAAACACACACACACACACACACACACACACACACACACACACACACACACACACACACACACACACACACACACACACACACACACACACACACACACGCGCGCGCACACACACACACACACACACACACACACACACACACACACACACACACACACACTTACTTTCATTTCAAGCCAATACATTACCTTTACTGAATATACGTTTTAGGAATTTCTCAGTTTGCTCACTTGAGGTATCCTTTTCTTGGCCTTTGGGAGTCTGTAGATAGGCTCCAGCAAACCTTGGAGCAAGGCTGTGGCCTCGCTGGTCCAGTATGCAAACCTATTTCCGTGACTGTTGAATGAGATTGATATGAGAATTAAAACAACTAAAACCTAACAGATGGTGTGTAGGTTGGAGATTTACAATTACATTTGTTTTACCCTTCAATCTGAAACCGTTCCATAAGTCTGATGCACGACCAGTTTCTGATCTGTGGAATGTCCCTCTAAACGAAATGATAGAAGATTTACGTTAGGAAGCACTGGTCATTTCATTTTCAGGCACGGACCGGTATTTCACCATGAGAGTATTACAAAGTCATAAAAGACACATTAAATAGACACAATACAATGTTGTATGGTTAACACTACAGTTTAACACACGTCTATGTTCTTCTTATCTTCCTATGAAACATATTATTTACAGACATTTACAAAAGAAACATCAGTGCAATCAATCACTGAAAAGATACTGACCTCACAGAACCAAAACGGGGCGTCTGTGCTCAGGCAGAGTGCATACTGTGAAGGCAAAGATCAGTAACTTAAGAGTTTTGAATGAAACAATAACATTTACAGTATAGACAAACGAAATGTACCTACCATGAGCATGAAGACTCCACATATTGAACAAGCCACAGAACAGGGCTGAACTTTATTTGGTTATGTTACGGAACCTAAAGATGTCTTGGTAACAGCCATCACCAAAGCCATCAGGTGCAAGAGAGTCCAGCAAAAGAAGCTCTCTCTTTGCTGGTTTCAGGACCTGTGAACAGTGTGAACCATTTCCAATAAACATGAAATTAAACACTGCCAAGAACAGGAAAAGGATGCCCAGCACAAACTGTGTTCAATGTTACTTAAAGGGAATACCACTCATTTTTTACATTTTACTAGGTCATTAACACTAGAATGCCTGAGAGGTCATTTTTGATCGTTTTTGAGATTTTGAAGTGGATTTTCTCTGCCTGTGATGGTCTGAAAAGGTCCCCCTTGCATGACTTTTCCTAAATATGCAATTCAAGTCATCTATGTTTTTCTTTTCGTTTGTAATAATTTCTAAATATGAATTTTGATGCGGAACTTCCTACAAAGACGGGCATTCTCGGTCAAATTTGACCGTCCTCACCCTCTTCCCCCTCCTCCCCCGCTACTCCTCACAGAAGGATTTTTCGCACCAGTCTAATGGGTAATTTACATTTCAATTGTTGTCGCGTCGGGTGCGGCCTCTCTCTCTCTGTCTCTCTTTCAGCACTAAACTAAGCTAACTAAACTTCGTCTTTGTAACTTTTCCACATTTTCAACTGTTTTTATTAGACCCGCAAAAGGTTTTTAGTCCATTTAGTCATTTCATTTTATCACGTGCAGCTGCGATGCGGCAACGCGGCCTAAGCACGCAGCAGACACATGCATGAGTAGCCTATTCTCAAACGATTAGGCTATAGATCTTATTTTCAAACAATAATACCTCGGTCAATTCTCAATCATTTCTTACCATTCAACATGTTATGTTGAAAAAAATGTCCCTTGTTTTTTTTGCTGTATGTGGCGTGCATTTATCCCAAGTCTGCGAAATGTTATTAAATAAATGGCAAAAAAGTCGGGCATTTGCGGCAAAAAATATATGTTTTTTGATCATTCATTTCTCGGTCAATTCTGGACCATTTTTTACATTTCAAAGTGCAGCGTGATGGGAAAAGCCTTCTCTCTCAGATGCTGTATAGTATATGTGGGTAGGTGTTCTCTACGATGCGGGATCGAGCAAAATGTAAGTGGGATTTCGGTGGAAACGTCCCTTCTTTCTTGCTTCTTGCTTTTTTGCGTATTTGCAGAGCCGGCTAAAAGGCTGTGCACAGGGGGGGGGAATGCCCCCCTAAACGCCCCAAATACGTTGTATAACGCATAAGGTTTTCGCCCCCCAATTGTGAAACTTTATATCGGGGCCTGACAAAAGCCGCCAGAGAGAGAGAGATGCTTCTTCGTGTGGGGATTCGGTGTGTGTGTGTGCTTGAGAGAGAGAGAGAGAGAGAGAGAGAGAGAGAGAGAGAGAGAGAGAGAGAGAGAGAGAGAGAGAGAGAGAGAGAGAGAGAGAGAGACTGACTCCAACATGCCAAATGATTATGTCTGTTGTTGCTCAGTCATTATTGGTTAGATTAGTACAAGCTAAGCGTAAGTGTGAATGCAGCAACATTTCCCAATTGGGGGGACAGGAGAGAATGGTATGAGTGCGGTTTCCCCACACGAAGAAGCATCTCTCTCTCTCTCTCTCTCTGGCGGCTTTTGTCAGGCCCCGATATAAAGTTTCACAATTGGGGGGCGAAAACCTTATGCGTTATACAACGTATTTGGGGCGTTTAGGGGGGCATTCCCCCCCCTGTGCACAGCCTTTTAGCCGGCTCTGCAAATACGCAAAAAAGCAAGAAGCAAGAAAGAAGGGACGTTTCCACCGAAATCCCGACCCTTACATTTTGCTCGATCCCGCATCGTAGAGAACACCTACCCACATATACTATACAGCATCTGAGAGAGAAGGCTTTTCCCATCACGCTGCACTTTGAAATGTAAAAAATGGTCCAGAATTGACCGAGAAATGAATGATCAAAAAACATATATTTTTTGCCGCAAATGCCCGACTTTTTTGCCATTTACTTTATAACATTTCGCAGACTTGGGATAAATGCACGCCACATACAGCAAAAAAAACAAGGAACATTTTTTTCAACATAACATGTTGAATGGTAAGAAATGATTGAGAATTGACCGAGGTATTATTGTTTGAAAATAAGATCTATAGCCTAATCGTTTGAGAATAGGCTACTCATGCATGTGTCTGCTGCGTGCTTAGGCCGCGTTGCCGCATCGCAGCTGCACGTGATAAAATGAAATGACTAAATGGACTAAAAACCTTTTGCGGGTCTAATAAAAACAGTTGAAAATGTGGAAAAGTTACAAAGACGAAGTTTAGTTAGCTTTAATAGTTTAGTGCTGAAAGAGAGACAGAGAGAGAGAGGCCGCACCCGACGCGACAACAATTGAAATGTAAATTACCCATTAGACTGGTGCGAAAAATCCTTCTGTGAGGAGTAGCGGGGGAGGAGGGGGAAGAGGGTGAGGACGGTCAAATTTGACCGAGAATGCCCCGTCTTTTAAGGTATAACTGCTACCCTAGTCATTCTTGTGTTAATATTTGAAATTTGGATTTGAAGAAATAGACTCACACAAAGTAAATAGTGATCAGCTTTGTCTTGCTGTCTCCAGGCAGGGAGAACAATTAGGTCCTTGGACATGATGTCATCCTAACATTTCAAACAAGGAATCATGCAGTACTACGGCATGCAATAATCTCAAACACAGACAGTGTAGTGGAAGAAGAGACTAAGGCCTTTTTCCTCACCGCTAAACACCTTATACCTTAACTTCTTTTTAAACTATTTAATAAATGCATTTTTGAATAGTTAAAATGCCCAGTCTCCAATACGTCAATAGATTGGCACATTGAACTATTCCAAAAAAGTATTAATAAAGGCAAAGAGGTCAGGGATAAGGAATTTATCCCTGTGACAAAAATGGAACCTAAGTACAGTAACTGCAAGTTCTACAAAGTACGGTAAGTGCAACTAAGCAGTCTCTCAGCAGGAGCAGGCGACCAGGATCACAGAAGAGGTAAGTGGTAAAGAGGAGGTTTGGCTTTCAGCTTGAGGTGTGGAGGCTTGTGGGGAGGGGCTTCGACGGGCATGCATTAATCTCAAACACAGACTGTCATGGAAAAAGGAGCTTACAGGCAATGGGATCCACATTTGGCTGCTTCCACGTTGAAGTGACGTACAGATCGGCAATGTGTACATCTATGCCCTAGATAAAAAAATTACATGATTATGAAAATAACCACTCAGAGGTTTTGAGTGGGGATAAATCCTCACGTGTCTTTGAGCGGCTTCCCTCACAAGCATGAGACATGCATTTCCAATCTGCAGGAGAGAAAAAAGTAAGCACCGTGTTAAGTAATGTGTGCGCATTGTTTTTTAATGCAAAGCATCACAGCCTGTATACCTACATTGGATTCCATCCATTGGGGCAAGCCCAATGTCCAAAAGTCTGCCCCGCTTTGACAATGACTTCATTCCCGCTTTTGGCTATATCAAGTACATAGTTGAGCTGACAAACAGGAAAAAAACAGAGTTAACAAAAGATAGTAAAATCTAAATAATTAAAAAACAGTAGATGTATTCACACCAACGAACCAGCATTTTTTGTGGTGGCAGCATCTCCCCGAATGAGTCTCCACCAGACCAGTAGGGGTGGTCAAGCCTACTGCTGTCAACTCCAATTTTGGGCTCCATCGATTCTGTGGTGAATACGGAATTATGCAGTAACCAGATACAACAGATTACCATTCACCTTTTTTTTCTTTATGATTACTGATTGTGTTAACAATACCTCTGATATCAGGCCTGAGGAAAGGCTTCAAGTGTGCACAGTTTGCCTGTTGCTTTAGGGGAGTACCCACTGTACTGGCCAAACTGGCAACACCCTTTGAGGAGATGGCACTGATAACATAAGGACCTGTCCAGTCCAGCTGCAGCCACCCTCCTTTTCGGCTTCCTTCACCTTATACGCTTTAAGGACCTCGTCACCAACTTCAAAGCTGAATGTTTTCACATTCTTTCCTTTTCTTTCCTTTTTTCTTTCCTTTTTTCTTTCCTTTTCTGGGACTCTTGTGCCTTCTGGATGTTGTGGTGGATCTGGGGGGAAATATACAAACATTATTAATAGACAGACGAGCGGGACCAGCTGACCAAGACGACAGCGGAGACAGCGGAGACAACGGAGACGACCAGGACAGACAAGGTAAGTGGTAGGCAGGTAGGTTTAGCTTAGGACTTTCCAGGCCAGGACCAGGACCAGGACGGCCAGGACCATCTGACCAAGATGACAGAGGAGAGAACGGAGACGACTAGGACAGACAAGGTAAGTGGTAAACAGGTAGGTTTAGCTTAGGACTCTCATAGCTTTGTATTAGCTTTGTCTTTTCAGGGAGGAAAAATCACCTTTGCGTGCACTTCCTCAATCTCTTTTGAGTTTTTCTCCTGGTGGTCGTCTGTCACCTCACCCACAAATTATTGTTGAGGCTCCTGTTCGGAATTGATGAGACCAGGGACGCGAGGGTGTCTTCCGAATTGTGCAAAGTACGGTGTGTACTTTGTTGATCTCTGTTTAAAAGAAAGATAAAAGAACAAATCAATTGCATTTTACATTTACCGCTCTCTGTTAAATATTCCATCTGTTATAGTTAGATTATATGACCTGTTTTGATGTGTTGATCCCATACACAATGGCCTTTAAATGTACACACACCGGCAGACAGCGCCTCCAGGCTTGAAGATCCCTGCGCTGGTGGCCAAGTTTGGTACTGCAGGCGGGTGGAATTCATGCACGAACGCCCCGAGAGCATGCACGCTGGCACGCTGATACTACCTCTCAAAACATAACGGATGTATTATATGACAGATAATAAGCTCACCACAAATCCAAAAGCTTGTTTTTTGATGCTTTTTGATGTTTTTTTCCTTTGCTCGTTCTCGACGGCGCTCGTTCATGGTTCCCATAATCCCTTGCTTCGGGCGCGTTCATGGAGAAATACTTCCGCATTTGGGCACCAAATTTTGGTGCCCAAATGCGGAAATAGGCACACTTCCGGCGGTCATCCGGGTGCTTCAAAGCGCCAATGAGCAACTTGTATTGAAATGAACGACAAGGGGGCTGGCTATCGCTCGAGTCCGTTCTCTATTATTTTATTACTCTATGGGATTACAGTACTTGGCAAGGCCATCCTTAATATTCTTGTTTGTCCGTTCGTCCTGGCCATTTGCCTGGAGTTAAGTGATAAACAGGTAGGTTTAGCTGAGGACTATCTCTTGGCGTTGCATTTGCAGTCTTTTAGGGAACAAAAAAGTCAAGTAAAACATGATAATACATTTTTAATATCTTTTTATTATTATTATTTTCTTTCTTGTGCTTCAGAACACCACAAAGAACTCCACGGTAGGAAGTATATTGTCATTTCACAAGAATAATTTAATAATTGCTTCATACTGAACACTTTGTTTAATGCTGTCATAAGCCCTACAGAGAACACCTATGTGAGTAGGGAGTGCATCTCCTAAAGGTATTTCTTGTATCTATGTATGACTATGTAGGAGGTCTAGGGCATAATTAGTTAGTTATAAACCAAATGGATGGACCCTTGTGGGAAAGCTATACTGATTGACTGATTGACTGATTGACTGATTGATTGATTGATTGATTGATTGATTGATTGATTGATTGATTGATTGATTGATTGATTGATTTGTTAGAAGAATGCGTCTTAGAATGTGACTTACTTGTGGATGGTAGGCTGACGTGACGCAATGTTTGATGCCAAAGGCATCAAAGACACCATGGTTGACCTGCAGACATTCATTATGCATTAACAACATCCCCAGGTATGCATGAATGATAGTCAGTCACTGTCACCCATGCACTCCTTTAAATATTTACCTCATTTACAAACTCGCGGCCTTGGTCAGTAATAATACGGTCACATAGACCAAAATCCATCAGGATGCTGACAATTTTCTTCGACACCTGAGCCGCGGTTTTGTTATACAAAGACCTTGCCACAACCCATTTGGTCAAGAGGTCTGTTGCAGTCAAAATTAATCTGTGGCACAATACATATACACATGTAAATATATGCTACATTGCTGACTGTTACCATTTCTTGACTCACCAACAGTTCACGTAATATAATACCTCTTTTCTGTCGTAGGAAGTGGACCAATCAGATCCATTCCCAGTACACTCCAGGCCTTCTCCACTTTAATCGGATGAAGAACAGGAGCTGTGGTCCTGATCTTCTGATGGTGCTGACATCGCGGACACTCATCAACCTTTAAACAGGGTTTTAGAGTATTTTTAACAAGTACTTGTTATACAGTATGTGCAGCAATTATGTGCGGTCTGAGCAGAATTAACAAACTCAGTGAAGTGCATCACTGTTTCGCTGGGACCTTAAAAGCCTCTTATCTAAGGGGCATATATAAAGTACAACGAATAACGACACCTTTCCGAAAGCATAACATACTCCATCTAAATATCTCACCCATTTCCTCACTTCATCCCTCACGGTTTCCCAGTGATAGGATTTGATGACTTTTTCTGTGGTCCTCCGTAACCCTGGATGACCTCCAGTGCCAGGGCCATCATGGCACTCCTTAAGCACCTCCGCCACCTCTTCTTTGGTGAACACCACCAGGCGGTTTTGGCAGTACAATCTGTCATCTGATGAAGTAGAAAAACATTTTAGTGTATGAACAATAACCAATGTGGTTTAGATTAAGACTAAAGCAATTAAAGACAGATATAATCTCATAGAGACTAATAATCATTTGCATTTTGTGTATGTAATAACTAGTATACCACTGGGCATTGTAATAGTGATTAGGGAAAATCAATATTACAATTGGTATTTTAGTTCCACCCTTTAAGTATGGACGGAATCCACACCCCATCAAAAGGAAGCCCAATTGCATTAAACACAGAAAATGCCAATGACAAGAGAAAAGATTATGATGACATTAAACACATGCGTTTGCGTGCACGCAACCACACTATGTTAGATTGTATCTATCTATCTATCTATCTATCTATCTATCTATCTATCTATCTATCTATCTATCTATCTATCTATCTATCTATCTATCTATCTATCTATCTATGTGCCTCACATTACAGGTTTCTGGCTACAGGAGACGCCTTCACAACATTTGCCTACAATTACAGGGTTGGTGTTTCCACCGTCTGAGGTTGTGGGAGAGGTGACGGAGGCGATATGGGAGGCTCTCCAGCCACAGTTTATGCCAGTGCCCACAACGAAGGACTGGCTGTCCTTTGCAGAGGAGTTCCAGAGTAGGTGGAACTTCCCGAACTGTGTAGGAGCCCTGGATGGGAAACATGTCGTACTGCAGGCACCACCAAACGCAGGGTCGGCATATTACAATTATAAAGGCACCCATTCCATTGTGATGGCCCTGGTGGATGCTAATTACAACTTCCGGGTGGTTGATGTGGGGGCCTATGGCCGTAACAGTGATGGTGGTGTCCTATTTAACTTAGAACTTGGACGAAGTCTGAGGGAGGGGACACTGGGGATCCCTGAGGACACCCCATTACCAGGAGCCCAACAACTGGGGCCAATGCCGCACGTCATCGTGGGAGATGAGGCCTTCCCCCTTAAGCGGAACCTAATGCGGCCAATCCCGGCCGGGACCTACCAAGGGAGGAGCGGATCACATAGACCAAAATCCATCAGGATGCTGACAATTTTCTTCGACACCTGAGCCGCGGTTTTGTTATACAAAGACCTTGCCACAACCCATTTGGTCAAGAGGTCTGTTGCAGTCAAAATTAATCTGTGGCACAATACATATACACATGTAAATATATGCTACATTGCTGACTGTTACCATTTCTTGACTCACCAACAGTTCACGTAATATAATACCTCTTTTCTGTCGTAGGAAGTGGACCAATCAGATTCATTCCCAGTACACTCCAGGCCTTCTCCACTTTAATCGGATGAAGAACAGGAGCTGTGGTCCTGATCTTCTGATGGTGCTGACATCGCGGACACTCATCAACCTTTAAACAGGGTTTTAGAGTATTTTTAACAAGTACTTGTTATACAGTATGTGCAGCAATTATGTGCGGTCTGAGCAGAATTAACAAACTCAGTGAAGTGCATCACTGTTTCGCTGGGACCTTAAAAGCCTCTTATCTAAGGGGCATATATAAAGTACAACGAATAACGACACCTTTCCGAAAGCATAACATACTCCATCTAAATATCTCACCCATTTCCTCACTTCATCCCTCACGGTTTCCCAGTGATAGGATTTGATGACTTTTTCTGTGGTCCTCCGTAACCCTGGATGACCTCCAGTGCCAGGGCCATCATGGCACTCCTTAAGCACCTCCGCCACCTCTTCTTTGGTGAACACCACCAGGCGGTTTTGGCAGTACAATCTGTCATCTGATGAAGTAGAAAAACATTTTAGTGTATGAACAATAACCAATGTGGTTTAGATTAAGACTAAAGCAATTAAAGACAGATATAATCTCATAGAGACTAATAATCATTTGCATTTTGTGTATGTAATAACTAGTATACCACTGGGCATTGTAATAGTGATTAGGGAAAATCAATATTACAATTGGTATTTTAGTTCCACCCTTTAAGTATGGACGGAATCCACACCCCATCAAAAGGAAGCCCAATGAAACCGACTGAAACCAGACAGATCATGTATATTCTAATGATTCTTCTAACAATGAGGTGGGCAGGGGTGAAGCAATGAGGACACGTGCACACGCACGTACATGCACACACACACACGCACGCACGCACGCACGCACGCACGCACGCACACACACACACACACACACACACACACACACACACACACACACACACACACACACACACACACACACACACACACACACACACCTGTGTTACTGTCGGAAGCACCAGCCCTGCTGGAAGCGGCGGCCCTGCTGGAAGCACCAGCCCTGCTGGAAGCGGCGGCCCTGCTGGAAGCACCAGCCCTGCTGGAAGCGGCGGCCCTGCTGGAAGCACCAGCCCTGCTGGAAGCGGCGGCCCTGCTGGAAGCGGCGGCCCTGGCAGGTTGCCACTTGTTTGCCGCTCCTGTATATACGGTTCAAGCCATGTCATAATAAGGTAAAAACACCACAGCTTTTTGCCTCCAGCTGCTGACCCACTCTTCTTTTCCCTTAGGGCCTTTCTGGCTTTTTTATATCGGTCACGTAGACTCTTCCACCTCATTTTTACTTCAGGAACTAATGGAAAGACAAAAGATGAAGAATTGCATTAAACACAGAAAATGCCAATGACAAGAGAAAAGATTATGATGACATTAAACACATGCGTTTGCGTGCACGCAACCACACTATGTTAGATTGTATCTATCTATCTATCTATCTATCTATCTATCTATCTATCTATCTATCTATCTATCTATCTATCTATCTATCTATGTGCCTCACATTACAGGTTTCTGGCTACAGGAGACGCCTTCACAACATTTGCCTACAATTACAGGGTTGGTGTTTCCACCGTCTGAGGTTGTGGGAGAGGTGACGGAGGCGATATGGGAGGCTCTCCAGCCACAGTTTATGCCAGTGCCCACAACGAAGGACTGGCTGTCCTTTGCAGAGGAGTTCCAGAGTAGGTGGAACTTCCCGAACTGTGTAGGAGCCCTGGATGGGAAACATGTCGTACTGCAGGCACCACCAAACGCAGGGTCGGCATATTACAATTATAAAGGCACCCATTCCATTGTGATGGCCCTGGTGGATGCTAATTACAACTTCCGGGTGGTTGATGTGGGGGCCTATGGCCGTAACAGTGATGGTGGTGTCCTATTTAACTTAGAACTTGGACGAAGTCTGAGGGAGGGGACACTGGGGATCCCTGAGGACACCCCATTACCAGGAGCCCAACAACTGGGGCCAATGCCGCACGTCATCGTGGGAGATGAGGCCTTCCCCCTTAAGCGGAACCTAATGCGGCCAATCCCGGCCGGGACCTACCAAGGGAGGAGCGGATCTTCAATTACCGGCTCTCTCGTGCCCGGCGAATTGTAGAGAACGCGTTTGGCATCCTAACCACCCAGTGGCGCCTGTTTCACAGGGTCCTGGAAATTCACCCCGAAAAAGCCGACAAAGTGGTCAAAACCACCTGCGTGCTGCAAAACTTTTTGAGGAGGCATGGGGAAGTGCAAGACGAAGAAGAGCTCACTGAGAGCACCTCAGGAGCAGCTACCCTTCAACGTCAGTGGCACCAACAACGCCAGTGAAGAGGCGTTGTACATTAGAGAAAACTTTTCTGAGTACTTCTCCTCCACTGCTGGACAGGTTGCATGGCAACACAATTGTTGTATTCTGTCTGTATTATGTTATTTAACTTCCATCCAGTAGAGGGTGCTAGCGTGTCATGAAGGAGGAGAGGAGGAGAAGGAGATGTACCTGCTCAGTGTATGCTGGAGTGAGAAAGTAAACAGACCAGTCCCCTATATTGCGTCCTTGTAATTATTTTTAAAAAAGTACTAACTTAACAATTGGCGACGAGGATAAAGACGAAGATGGGTCTGCTCGGATTACAACCGCCTGCTGCCTTCTTGGAGTGCCCGGGAGAACCAAAAATGACATTTGACGACTGGAAAAGTTTGTTTGATAACTACCTGCTTGCGATCGGAGGGTCCAACTTTGCTGCTGAAAGGAAACGAGCTCTGCTGATCCACTGCTTGGGAACGGAAGGACGGAGACTGTACAATACATTACCGCTTGCTGCTGATTCATACGATGGAACTGTCCTGGCTTTAAAGACATTCTTCACAAAGAAAGTCAAAGTCACTGCTGAGAGGTACCGTTTTAGGCTGCGTGCTCTGGCTGTGGGTGAGTCAATTGATCACTATTTGGCAGCGCTACGGGAGCTCGCCAAGACGTGCAAATTCGGCGCCATGGAGTCTGAAATGATGTGTGATCAAATAATCGAGAAGACATGTGTGCCCCGCATCCGTGAAAGGCTGTTGTCTGAGGACGACTTAACACTGGATAAAGCACTCACTTTAGCGAGATCAATAGAAACAGCTATGGCTGATGCTAAGACGTTTATGGAAGCTGAAACGAGTCATGTCAATGCAGTATACAGGCAAGGGAATAGGGTGTACGAAACCCAAAGCCCCAGGAGACAAAGAAAGGACAGAAACAGTCAGTGTTACAGATGTGGATCACCAAATCACATTGCTAATGATCAGTCTTGCCCAGCAAAGAATTCCAAATGCAACACATGTGGGAAAACTGGCCATTTTTCTCAAGACTGCAGGTCTGCCGGCGCTGAAGCTGCGTCAGTGAATGAAGTTGAACAGTGCACGTGCTGTGAACAGGAAGGCTGTTAAGGGGAAACTGATTGGGAATTTCACTCTTGCAACTCCAAAGTCTCAAATTTATAACACTGACATGCTCGTTGACACTGGGTCTGGTGCTTCAATAATTCCGAAAGAGATCTACATGGAGCACTTCAAGAAGAGCAAACTTAGCCCACCAACGGTTCAGCTGGAGACATACTCAGTAACCCCAGTAATTCCTGGGGTTCTTAGTCTGCCTCTTACTGCCCCCTGTTGGTGTACATGCATGCCCATAGTTTGCTGCTCTAATTTTCATAGAAGTGTTATCCTATTAGTATAGGTGTTTTTGCAGTGATCATTGTTTTCCAAACCGTTTATTGGTTGAAGTGTGTATTATTTTGGGGCTGTGTAGAGATTGGGTGGGACAGTCCCCGGTTATACCTAGCTGCTACCATGAAATCCTAAAATGGCATTTTTGTTTAACCACATGATACCCTAGCACTTATTTATACATGGAACTGGAGACCTAGCATAATGACAGCAACACTATGCATACAAATAGACAGGACCAATGACACTGTCAACAATCAATTTAATAAACATTTATGACTACACACGATCATACAATAACATGAAGAATGTTGTTGTACTTAATCCTTCACAATAACGTGAAGAATATTAAATGAAAACACAATAATGGAGCGAAATAGAATAAGGAGAAAAATAAATCGATTGATTTGATTTAATGAGCACATTTAGTAGATGCGTGAATTCAGAGTGTGAGGGGTTCTGAGTGGTGACATTGTGCAGGTGCATGCACCATCGCTAATCATCACGTGACAGTCACACCCAAGGTGTGATTACAAACTGGCAGTGATGGGCAGTACCTTGTTACAAGAAGCTAAGCTACATAGCATAACTACACTTTCCCGTAACTTGTAGTGTAGCTTACTGCACTTTCCTGGGTATAGAATGTAGTGTAGCTTACTACATTTTTTCAAGAGTAAGATGTAGTGAAGCTTACTACATTTTTTCAAGAGTACCAAGTAATGTAGCTTACTACATTTTCCAACCCACATGTTCGAATTCCACCCATTTTCAATGGGTAGAATTTATTTGTATACTACCTGTCATGACAAAATGCAGCTCAAAGTGCTTTACAGACCAGAGGATAAAAAAGAAGGGAAAAAAGCAAGACAAAACAAACAACATAATATTATGTTTACAAAGTTGTACATTAGGTTGAGTTATATATGTGTGTGTGTGTGTGTGTGTGTGTGTGTGTGTGTGTGTGTGTGTGTGTGTGTGTGTGTGTGTGTGTGTGTGTGTGTGTGTGTGTGTGTGTGTGTAGTGTTGATGTAGCAAGGTACTTTTGTGTTGTAGCTTGTAGTGTAGCTTACTACAATTTTCTGGGGATAATTCTGGGGAAAATATCAAATATACAAATAGTATTTGTATCAAATATACAAATACTGGATGGAAGTGGCTGAGGACATCGGGCACTACTTCCGTTCATGAATCAATCAGTCACCGGCATTAGAGGAAAACCATTACTTACGACATCTCATTGAAGTGAGGGGTCTTATCATACGACATCTCATTGAAGTGAGGGGTCTTATCATACGACATCTCATTGAAGTGAGGGGTCTTATCATACGACATCTCATTGAAGTGAATAGAAACAATGGGGTAGACCCCATGCACTCTGGCAGTGTTGGGACATGTGCACTACATAACTTAATATATTACACAACATATTACCAAAATGCAGTAACTTGTAATATAAATATATTACTTAACAAAAACAATCAAATATATTATACTTTTCTTTCTGCATTACTGCATTACTTTCAATATTATTTTCTGTCAATCTATCTCGTGGAAAATGTTCTTGTGAAATTATCTGCAACTGCAGAAGTTAAATAATTACTTATTTTCTATGAATTATTTATTCAGGAGTGACGTTTTTTCAAGTTTTCATATGGACAGATAGCCAAGTGTGCTTGCTTTATTGTAGCTATGCCACTGGCCTATGTAATATTTGATTAATAGTGACACTAAATATTTAATTATATATTTTGTAAAAGTTTTTTTAAGTAATATGTAATAGTAATATTAATATATTACACTTGCTCAGACAGTAATATTGTAATTTAATATATTGCTTTAAAATGAAGGTAATAATTAATAAGTAACATATTAACAAGGTAAAGTAATATTCCCAACACTGCACTCTGGTCAAAATCTAGTTGAAGCTACAGTATATCCGTACGCAGCTGCTAGAGGGCGGGATCAACGCGAAACTGATGACATATCGAAGCTGTGCCACTGCGCTAATGTAAACAACAACCTAACAATACTACAACTCCAAATTATTTTGGATATATCATATTTTTGTTCCGATGTTGTCCCAGCTAAATAATCAAATATCATTGTTTGCTTTGCTATTAGAAAATTGCAGCTTTACAAGCTAACAATGCATCACAATGCGACGCGTTCATGTGAAAATATTGAATAGTTTGTATTACAAACTGATTGTTATATAGCAACACAAATCATATCTAACAAGTGTCTGGAGTCAAAGGTCAAATGCAATGGGGGGTCTAGATATGACAACGTCGAGGAGCTGTAACGTGTGATGTCACTGTCCTGCCTATTGGGTTAGGGTTGTCACTTCATCATCGCGATGAAGTGACTTTGATCTCATAGTGAGTCACTCCTGATCAAATATGGAGTCGATGACGTGCAGGTTGTCCTTAACCAGGTGGAGTAACTGTGGGAACTTGATGATGTTACCCTCAGATACAGTCTTATCTCTGCTCACACAGACTCACTGAGGAGGGGGGGTAGTATAACCTGAACCCAGCATAGAGAGGTCCAGTGAACGTGGTCTGGAAGGTGTGCAGGTGACTCAGTGAGTCAGAGCACACTGCGTAGAAGGACAGAGTCCCAGCGAGATGGTCCAGATACACTGCGACTCGGTTGGAACCTCTAGAGGCTCTGACAGGGAGGACAGTCTGGTGTTTGTTGTGTCTGACTGAGTAACTGGTATCACCACTGCACCACAGACTCCAAGACTTGTCATTGTCTCCAAGCCTACAGTCATCACCACGCCCTTTCCTGCTGATTGTTCTGTCAGTCACCGCCATATGAAACTCTCCAATGCACTCTACCTCCCAGGAACAACGTCCAGTCACACTCTGTGTACACAGAACCTGCCACGGTCCATCAAACCTGTCGGGGTGATCAGGAGGATGCTGATCCTTCTTCTTCCACTCATTGTTCACCGTCCTGTTGTCTTCAGACAGAGAGAGGTAGCTGTGTGCTGTGTTTGTGTCGAGCGTGAGACGATGGGAATCTGTGGAGAAAACAACAGTACACAATAAACACATCATTCAGTGATGACTGACACACAAAATATTATGTACTTTTCTGGGTTGGGGTAAGTTTGGTAAGTTTCGTAAACACACAGTTGCACTCCGAGAGCACATTCCACTGTTAGTTTGTGTTGGCAGTGCAGTCAGTGAGACTATGTCGAACACTGACCGTATTCAGATTGCCACGTTTACCCACGTGCAGGGGGTTCCACTCCCCCACAGGTGGTGCCCAATGCTCAAAAGGCTGTTGAAAATGCTATAAATTTGGACCAATATGTGCGACTGTTCGCCCCATTGTGTGTATACTCACATTTTGTAATGAGTTGACTCAGTTGAGGATTAGTAAGCCATTCTTCTCCACCATGTTTCACTCTGTAGGAAGTAGAACAAATCATCAATGTCTAATTACCGTTGTTACTGTTACGCCCCTGCTTAGCACTGAAGCTCATCCAGACATACTCACTGCTGCCCAGTTTGGATCTCATTACCTCTTAGGACTCTGAAACCCCACCTCTTCAGACTCAACCACCTTAGCCCATAGCACTTGCCCTACCCCTGAGTAGATTCTCTGATGAATGCCTACATTCCTATAATTTTTATAGTTTGCTGTTGGACAGAGCCTGGGTCTACTTACTTGCAGTTCTCCAGGACTGAATGATTCACCACGTTGAGGCTCAGGTCCAACTCTCTTAGGGAGGGATGAACGCTTGCAGCTGTGGCCAGAGCTTCACTGCTTCTCTCTGAAAGGCCGCAGTGAGCCAGTCTGAAAGACAAGATGAATACATCTGTGTAACATATTTACAATATACATTATTCCTAGATTTAGAACCTCCCTATAGCCAACATACAGGTAATCATATAAGCTTGATAATTGTGACAGCTGGCCACAAGTTGAAAATAGCCAATCTACAAGCTCCTCAATGTGTTTTATACTTCTAATATATATGCCTGGGTTGCCATGACATCAAGCTTATTGATACATTCTGAACGACATCACTCACATTCACGTAACCATTCCATAATAAAACAGAAGTGATGAAAATAAACATAGTAAATCTACAGGTATGTTACTTTAGAACTTCCAGTCTACAGTGTGGGCTCTTCAGTGAAGCACAGAGCAGCTCCATTAGTCGTGAGTCCTGCAGGTCGTTTTCACTGAGGTCCAATTCTCTCAAATGGGAAGGATTAGCGCTGAGAGCTGAAGCCACAACTTCAATGTCTGTCTTCCTGAGCTTACAGCCAACAAGTCTGTAAATGCAGATCAAATAAGAGATTATTAAAAACAACTGTAGCTAGTTCATAGAAGTCACGTGTTGTTTTTAATCTGTTGTCGGGCAGCCTAAATGATTCATATGTTGGTGTATCTGCCATGTATCATAAACCACTGAAAAGACGATAGAACACATGATTGTGTGCTTGACAGTTAAGTGTTGGAATTCATGTGTCATAATATGACATGATTGTCAGTCATTCAATGTGTTAACTACAAACCGAGCGTTTCTGCAGTTCCTCACAGCTGGGACCAATCTTCTTCGTCCTTCTTCTGATGTGTTGTATTTGTGCAGGTCCAACTCTGACAGAGGATCATCTGATATCTGCAGCATGACGGCTAGAGCTGAACACTGGATCTCAGACAGTTTCTCTGTATTGTTCTCTGACCTCAGGAACTGTTGGATCTCCTGACGTAATGAGTGGTCATTCATCTCCATCAGGCAGTGGAAGATGTTGATACATCTGTCAGGAGGGGCCTGAGGTAACATCTTCTTCAGGTTCTGGATGGCTCTCTGGATCTCCATTGGACTGCTCTCTGTCTGACCCAGCAGACCTCTTAACTGACTCTGGTTGGACTCCAGGGCGAGGCCATGAAGGACACGGACAAAGAGTTCCAGGTGGCCATTTTTACTCTTCAGGGATTTCTCCATAGCAGCTTTCAGGAAGTTGGAGAGAGAGCTGTTACTGTTGTATTTATCTCCCATGAAAGTCTTCAGCACCTTCACATTCTTCTGTGTGAAACAGTTGAACAGGTAGACTGCAGCCAGAAACTCATGGATGATCAGATGAACAAAGCTGAAGACCTTTCTCTGAGACTGAAGAGTCTCTTCTTTGAAGATCTCTGTGCACACTCCTGAGTACAGCGAGGCGTCTTTTACATCAAGACCACACTCCTCCAAGTCTTCTTGGTAGAAGATGATGCTACCTTTCTCCAGATGTTCAAATGCCAGCCTACCCAGCTTCAGAAGAACATCCCTGTCAGTCTTTGTGAGGTGCTGTTGATTCACCTTGTGAATGTCGTCATACTTCTCCTTCTTCCGGTTTGTCTGAACCAACAGGAAGTGGCAGCACATCTCTGTCAGAGTCTTGGGCAGCTGTCCTATTGTGGTGTGTGTCCTTAACATGTCCAGCAGCGTGGTAGCAATGATCCAACAAAAAATTGGGATGTAACACATGATGTAGAGGCTCCTCGACGTCTTCATGTGTGAGAGGATTCTGTCAGCTAACTTCTCTTCACTGCAACTCTTCCGAAAATACTTCTCCTTCTGAGGGTCTGTGAACCCTTGCACTTCTGTCACCATGTCAACATATGCAGGAGGGATCTGATTGGCTGCTGCAGGTCTGGTGGTTATCCAGAGGAGAGCTGCAGGGAGCAGATTTCCCTTGACAAGGTTTGTCAACAGAGCATCTACCGATGATGTCACTGTGACATCAGAAACAGTGTTGTTGTTGTTGTCAATGTTTTCAAATTTCAGTGGAAACCTGCTTTCATCAAGACCATCGAAGATGAAGGCAACTTTCCAGGCAGTGAGCTGCTTGGCTGTGACCTTCTTTAATGTTGGGTGGAAATCACGGATCAAGTCGAGAAGACTGTACTGCTTATCCTTGACCAGGTTCAGCTCCCGGAATGAAAAGGGAAGCAGGAGATCTATATTGTGATTCTCCAAACCTCTTGCCCAGTCCAGAATGAACTTGCGCACAGAGAATGTTTTTCCGATGCCAGCGATGCCATTTGTCAGAACTGTTCTACCATCTTCAAGGATCTTTAAGATTTCACTGTACTTGATTGGTTTGTCATAGGTCTCTACTGAGATGTAGATCTCTGAGTAGGTGCCTGTGAGGGAGGTTTCAGAATCATCCGTCATGTTTTCTTTCACTTCGTCAAAACTGTTCAAACTGACCTTAAACTCCTTCAAATCATCAAGCAGACTGTCATCTGAAATGAGAAGAGAAGTTATGTTTTAAAATGCTATTGTGAATGCAGTGACTGCCGATGCACCCAACACAGTGAGCCCTTATTATGAAACCCAGGCCGAATGTGTCTTAAACTATATGTTTACAGCACACATGCAGACACTACTAATTAAATGCCTCCATAAAATGTGTTAAGAAAAAACAAAAAACAAAAACAAGTAACAACATAACACTAATTGTTTTTTGGCGAGTTGATAGTCCGTTATTTGGACTTACATGCAATTTATGTAAACACTAATAACAACTAACATTTATTCTGACTATGATTTAAGTGTTCAGTTTATTAGCATGGGTTTTTTCCATGAGTGCACATAGACCTACTTACTTTGTCCATGTGTGGTTTGACTGGTTGTCTTGAGTCCAGGTGTGGTTTGACTGGTTGTCTTGAGTCCAGGTGTGGTTTGACTGGGTGTCTTCAGTCTAGTCTTCTGATCAGTCACATCACGCCTCTCTCTGTGGAAATGAATAGATACCGGTCTTTAGATCAACATTAGAGCCACATGGTTCATTTGTAGATCCCACCAAAATTAATGATTGACTGATCGATCGATCGATCGATCCATCCATCCATCCATCCATCCATCCATCCATCCATCCATCCATCCATCCATCCATCCATCCATCCATCCATCCATCCATCCATTTTGTAATTGTATTGGATATATCGACCATGAACGTATAATTATTGCATGCAAGGCCAGTCAAGCTGACACCAGGTCGAAAAGACCTTTTTCCCCTGTAATGATAGCTACTGTCTCCCTTTAAAGCTTTGCCACCTTCTCCACCCTGTAGCGTAGGACCACTGTCTTTTAACTTGAACAACAAAGCTGTCTGGAAGAGTGAATCCAGAAGAAGGGATAACCAGGGTCAGTTTGACCAAAAACTAACATGAGAGATGAATTTGCCTAACGGTTAATTATGTGATTCCTGTCCCTAGTTGTGTTACAGTATAGTGTGCATTGGATTCACATACTTGTGTGGAGGTTCAGCAGGATCATGACTGCCAGGAGGTTGGTGAAAAGACCAGTCACTCTTCATAGACACACAGCTGGGTGTTGGAGACTCTGCTCTGTGGTGAACACTTCTGGAATCATAGAAATATCCATACTATAATTGAGGAAATGTCTGTCTGAATGAATGTCTGTCTGTCTGTCTGAAACTACCATAACTCCTCACTGGTTGCACCAAATGCTTTGACTCTTCACACGGGCATTGACAATAATATTAAGAAGACACACACACACACACACACACACACACACACACACACACACACACACACACACACACACACACACACACACACACACACACACACACACACACACACACACACAGTTAGTGTCCACTTGGAGATTCCCCCTGTCTAGATGTTATTACATCACAATACTCACTGTAGTCTACATATTTTGGTGTTCATATATTCAAATGGGTAAGGTCCTAGTGTCTATATATATATATATATATATATATATATATATATATATATATATATATATATATATATATATATATATATATATATATATATATATATATATATATGGTATGTATAGTATACATATTATATAGTGTTGTGTATATTGTACAGGAGCACATACTGTGTGTGTGGTCGTTCAGGTTCATTGCTGAAGTTAATCAGTCCTCCTTTAGACGTGTTGCTCTTCACAGACAGGAAGCTGACTGTTGGAGACTCTGCTCTGTGGCAGTGACGCCTGAAATCATACAATTGTTGGTGTGAAAATGGTCTTTTCATTGTTCATACACATCTGTTTTACTCCAAAGTGGTTGTCTTTCAGTTTCCTCTCACAGCATTGCAGCAGCAAGAAAAGGGAATCAAATTCCAGAAAAACATAATCGTAATTATGTTGTGATTTTACTAGACTTGTAAAACAATGTAGTTACTGGGCCTGGCCAAGAGGCGGCACAAGTGCACTACACTAAGACTAGGCAGTCAGTTGGAGGCAGAGCTATAAGCCTCACTCGGTCACTCCACTATTGGTGATCTGGTAAAATATGTCACAATCATGCTCTCAACCTATAGTGGTATTTAGGCCACATATTTAACCCTAGAAGACCCAGATATATTTCTACTTGAAAATACTACTTGAAAACGGTTTTCAACCTTACTACTAGGGTGTACTACTGCTTTGACATGGGGAACCATGTCAAAGCACACCAACTACTGTGCTAATTAATTAAGCCATTATAATAAATTTAAAACATGGGGGTATATTTTAATACATACCTGGGCATTATGCGGCCCGGGGGCCAAATGCGGCCCTTTGGCTGACTCTGACCGGCCTACTGTGGTTTTCAACCAGTGGTCCTTGAGAGTGTTCCAGTTAAATATGGAAAGTTGGCTAATCAAATGTAACTCTTTGAGAGCGTAAAAATGAAAGCAAATGGACCCTTGCGGGTCCATTTGGTTTCATTTTTACGCTCTCAAGAGTTAAAATATTCATAATCTGAATTAGTCCGAGTCTTAATAATCAGAGAAATGTAAAAGAATGGTCATTTTGATCTGTATGTTTGCCTGTTTTGTTTGTGAAATCAGCCTGGTATTGTGGACAAAAGCAAAAGAACTCTTTAGATTTGGGGTGGGGGCTAAAATGTCATCAAATGTCGGTCTGCTGTGGCTCGAATACTGAATATATAGAGGGCCCTGGTATCAAAATGGTTGGTCTTACTATTACTTTTATCTTTAATATAATGAAAGTACATGTTCTAGACATTCTAATAACATCCATAAACTTTACACTGCATGAAAAGAGGGGTTAACAGGCAATTATGGGGATTGGGGACTGGATTTAAATCTCCAGGTGTACATTTCGGGATCATTATAAAAGGTGTGTTGGTACAATTTGGGAGTTTGGGGGAATTTACTGGAGTTTGCTGGTAATTTAAATGGGACTTTCCTGTAATATACACACCCGTATTCCAAGTTTGTCTTAAATCCCTTTATTTTACAATGTTTAATGATTAAACTTTGGGTTTCTCAGGCCCGGCCCTACCTGTGCCCTTATCAAACAAACCCTGTGTGCACAAAGCCACTACCCGCCACATACCATAATATAATATATAACGTCAGCACAGTATTCATTCCATTATGTTGATCTGACCTGTCACCTCATCAAACCCTACATGCTCCATATAACGTCAGCACAGTATTCATTCCATTATGTTGATCTGTGGCGGCACCGGAGCGACCGCCAGACATGCTTTAAAAGAATCCCAAGCTGATAAGCCTCATATGGATAAATACAGTATACTTGTCCTCTAACTAGAATTGAAACGCATATAATGTTCTTTAGTTTAAAATAGTTCATAATTTTATCCCTTGGGGGGCACCATTTTACTGTGCCTGTCATAGGTATGACGTCACAGGAGATTTTCCCTGCTTAGAAACGCCACTTCTGTGGTGCAACATATGGCGGCAGACCAAAATGGGCCTTTTTATTTCATTTTTTAGCGAATAATTGATTATTTGTTTCAAGATCGACTCCCGTGGCCCGCGATTGAACATCGATTCATTGACGTTTTAGGTCACTGGCTCCCCATGTCAAAGCAACCGGTGCTTAACCAGCAGCATACCGTCACCCAAGCGGATGTGTGCACACAACCTTGTTGCTTCTTGCCCCCAGGCGTCTCACTGGTGCCATACTGTAGCGTTGTGTATAGGCTACGATTCACATACTTGTGTGGAGGTCCAGGTTCATTACTGAAGTCAGGAGGTTGGTGTAAAGACCCATCGCTCTTCATAGACATACAGCTGGGTGTTGGAGATGCTGCTCTGCGGTGAACACTTCTGGAATCACACAAATATTTCTGTAATTATATCCTAATGAAGACGTACATTCATCCAATACGTGTTGTTTTGGGAGGTCTGAAGTTTAGAGGTTTTTAGTGACGTTGTGAATCTGAGATGTTGGAGAACCAAGCAAGTGTAGCAGGTGGCAGGTGGCTAAAGTCTAGTATCTGCCCCCAGACCAAAGGCATGTCCCTTTGGTCTAGTGGTGATGATGTTGGACTTTCACACGGGAGACCCGAGTTCGAGTCCCGGGCATTACACAAGCATAGTCAAAGTGGCGTTGACTGCATACCACTATACCATGCCATACCGGTACCAGTCATGTGCTTTTGTTTGTTTGTCATTCATGTAATTCACATTTTAATTCTATTCATAACATGTGTAGCAGACCAGTGTAATATTTTCACATTTACAAAGGTCTGCTCTTACAATAATTCATTAGATAATCAACAAAACAATGAGTTATGCACTCCTAGTTGCACTGTTTATATTTTATAGTGTGTATATTATAGTGTTTATTGCAATTCAGTAGTTTTCCGAGTAGTTTTCCAAGAGATGTTTCACTACTTCTGTTATGTTTGCTCAAAGTAAGGCCATGAGCACACCAGGAGCGCATGAGCGTCAGAAACACACTGATGTGCTCTGTCACGTGACGTCTTTTTAACTGGTCATCAACAGAACGTCACGCTTGTGCACAGCTTGCACTTGTGCACAGCTTGCACTATATGGCAAGTGCAAAATATATAACAATGATCTAAATCAAAAGCTATAAAATTCCAATCCAGGTGCTCATTTTTGACGGCCCATAGCGGCGCTATCGATTGTCGCTGTAGGCAGAATACTGTATGACCTCCCTTTTTTCCCCATCGTTGGTTCTTTGTTTTGGCCAATCTTGGCCAGATTTGAGATGAAGCCCGGTGATGTTATATGCGTCTGAAACTCTGTCCGGATGGACATGATCATGGACGCACTGATTTAATGGCTGCTAATAGTTGTGGGTGCTTATCGTGTGTGTGCATGCTAGTGAATACAGCTCTGCCCAATACTAGTGTTAGTGAATAGATTGTACAGTGTCATAGTGTTGTGTATATTGTGCATACTGCCTGTGTGGTTGTTCAGGTTCATTGCTGAAGTTAATCAGTCCTCCTTTAGACGTATCACTCTTCACAGACAGAAGGCTGGGTGTTGAAGACTCTGCTCTGTGGATGTGATGTCTGTCAGCTCCCTCCTCCTCTCTCTCCTCATACCGACTCATCTCTGCTCTTCAGGAAATCTAAAGATTACATTCATAATACACCGCGAAACAGTCAATGTTTGATGTGCACACATACAAGCACACGCATGCACACACACCCACGGAACTCCGACCAGCCTCTTGTCTTTAGAGATTACCATGAAGAACGTTATACCGACTCCTTGCACAAACACGGTGTGTTTGTCTGTCCGGTACTACTTGACTCTGGAACAACCTGCCACTTTATGTAAAAAAATGTTACCTCTGTTGAGGCTTTTGGAATCTCTACTGAGAACACACCTGTTCTTCTCTGTCCGTCCCTCCTGCCGGTCACGTCAACGGGCGCAAACATGACAAAAGCCATTTCCCCCATTATATGTTAGAATAAACCCTTGTGCATCCACCCTGTGGATATCAAATGTCTACATCAAAGGACACCACCACAGCAGACGAAAACAAACAAAACAAAACAAAGCACTGTGCCCACACAGCAGCAGCAGCAGCAGCAGGAGAAACGAGCAGAGGCAGACGGCTGCACACACACACAGTCACACCCACACCCACACCCACACACACACACACACACGCACACACACACACGCACACACACACACGCACTCACACACCGGTAGTCCGGGGACCACCAGTGTAAAGATCTCAACGGGCCTGAAAATTAAGGCCCGGCCCTAACCGGCCCTAACAGTTCAGGCCCTAGGCCCTACCCGGCCCTACTAAATGGAATAGATTTTAGACCCTACCCGGCCCTAAACTGTCGGGTTTGGGCAAAATTTGAGAATTCGCCACAGATTAAAAATGAAATGGCAATCAGCACCATCTGCATAATAGATAAATACAGAAAATAACTATTATTCTTACTATATTAAAATAATTCAATATATATTATTTTTTCATGGGGCCCTAGGCCCTACCCGGCCCTATTGATTAGGATAGACTTTCGGCCCTACCCGGCCCTAAATGTCAGGTCGGGCCTGTTCGGGTTCGGTCCTGGTCGGGTTCGGGCAGAGTTTGAGAACTCTACACCAGTGGTCCCTGAGAGCATGAGGTCCACTTGGTTTCATTTTGTGATCTCAAGAGTTACAGATCCGTAAAGGTCCATTTGGTTACAAATGATCCATCATTTAACTGGATCTAATTAGCCCATCCTCAAACAATCAGTGCCGCCATTACAAAAAAAAAAAAAAAAAAAACAGCAACAAAGGCATTTTTTTAAATGAAGTTGTGTTCAACGCAGGTTCAGGAGAAGAGACCACCCACTGTCCAACCCATTCACGCCGTCACTCTAATCTCATGACCACGTTCAGCCAATCTCTCCCGTTCCCCATCTCCCGATCATGTCCAACCAATCACGTTAACTTTCCCACGGCTTAAATACACCTCCTCTCTCTCTCTTACCTGTTTGATACTGCTTCGCGCTGTCAACTCCCGTTCGTTACTGCTTCACGCCGTCAAATTCCCCCTCCCTCCTCCCCATCTATCCCCCATCTTCCTCAGCCTTCCCGGCTAACGTTCGTTCTCTTTTCTCTTAGGAGTCTCGAGGGGGGCATCGTCTGAGCAAAAGCGATCGAACGCTCCCGGGCCGAGCACGGCGGTCATTGCAACCGTAGGCCCCCGGCTGAGCACGGCGGTTGGTGTTTCATCTCACCCTGTGCAGCGCTTTGGTCCATTTTGACTTACTTTAAATATGCTTTATATATAAAGCCTGATGTGGTTTGATTAATTTGCGAAATACCAATAACTCAAAACTCAGCCACCCAGCAATGTGGTGTTACCGTGACATTGATGTCCTGCTAAAATGTGCCACAATCATCTATAGACATAATATGTCGGTGTCTGAATGTACATTGTTGTGGTTTGTTTATGAGCAGGGTTCAATCTGACCTGTATTTAAGCGTAATTAAAGACTAGACTTCCATGTAGAGCCCGACCGATATATCTGTCGTACCGATATATCGGCCGATATCGATACCGATATATCGGCAGCGGTATCGGTGATATTCGTACCGATATATCGGTCGATACATCGGCCATTATATCGGTAAAATCTGCCCATATATCGGTAACATCGGCCGATATATCGGTCGATATTTGCCTGGAACAGAAAAAGAAACACAGCAAATGGAATTATTTCACAAAAGTAAATGATGTCAATGTCGTATTCTATTGTTTACTTGAGAGAATAAATTTGACGTTTAGAAGTTTTTCAAATGTATTTTTAATTATTTTAATTACTTATTATACATCGGTCCCAAGCATCGGTAACATCGGTGCAGTTTTTTCCAAAAATCGGTATCGGCATCGGCCACAAAAATATGGCATCGGTCGGGCTCTACTTCCATGTGTGCTGTGCAGTGTTGCAAACTGACATGGTGCACTGAGTGTGCTCCCAGAGTGAAACACATTTCACATGAGAAACAGAAAGTGTCTTCCACAGGGCATAACATCATCATAATGATTATATCCATGGATAGGCCTATATTATAATGGATTTTGTCTGTGATTTTGGATATTGTACTATTGGCATAAGTGCGTCTTCCCCCCTGTATTGGCAAGTAGAAGTTAAAACAATGTGACTAGTGTCATTATGAAAATTATCTTTCCTTGAAAACAATATGTGATTTTACTAAAGTAGTTACTGAAGTAATTATAACTCCTTATTTACTTATTAAAAGTGCTGTTCTCACTGATGTGGGGAAGTTACACATGTATGTAACTTCCTCACATCAGTGAGGAACACACATACACAGAGAAGTCAGACAGGTCATGGCACTAAATCTCATGTGAATTGATTTGCTTTTCGGGGAAAGTACATGCAGTACCTTTGGGGAAACTATGTGCTGCTGCCGCTGCTGCTGCTGTGTGTGTGTGTGTGTGTGTGTGTGTGTGTGTGTGTGTGTGTGTGTGTGTGTGTGTGTGTGTGTGTGCAGGTACTTTCCCAGAGAGAGAGAGAGAGAAAGTCATAATGAGAGCCAGGGGACTTTATTGTTTCAACCTTAACAGTGTCAAAACAACCAGAGTTCCCAAATTCTGCCCAAACAAGTCCTGACCTGGGTTGATAAGATCAAAACAAACAAAGAAACTTTATATGCAAACTATTGAAAGTGCCCCCTTTCAAGTCACTCTACTCTTTCTTTTGTATGTCGTATATACTTCTTATAAATTACAAAATTTTATGTTTCACTTTACAAAAAATACTATAGATTTTATATATTTTTGAATGGCATATATAATTAATATAAATAAATAATTATTATAAATAATTAGGAACAAAATGATATATTTGTTATGTTGTTATGTTTATATGTTTCACTTCACAAAAAATACTACAGATCTTATATATGAACTTTCTTCTCATATCTGAGGATTGCATGAAAGGTGCCAGTTTCAAGAGAGTTAGCATATAGTTTTGTTTTTGTTTTGTTTTTCTTATGGGACTGCCCTTGCAACATCTCTATATGCGCAGACAGACAGCTAGTTAACAGTTTTTCCAATACGAACATGGCTTTATTGATCTCTCTCTTTCTCTTCTCTCTCTCTCTCTCTCTCTCTCTCTCTCTCTCTCTCTCTCTCTCTCTCTCTCTCTCTCTCTAAAATATGAACATCCCATCAATTCACCACAACCTAACTGTACTTACAGACAAGATAATGTCCAAGGCCAAAGTGACAAGATGAATTCTCCGCAGAACACGTATATACAGTTCACTGCTCAATGTGGTGTTGCTGGCTCTAGTGGGGTTTCATTTCCACATACTTGCTGGCTCTACTGAGTTAAGTTTCATTTTCTCCTGCTTTTGTTTTTATCTGTTTACCTTCACCACTAGATGGCAGTAAAAAAAACATCTTTTCCACTACAATAATCAGAAATGCAATTCCAATCATAGCTGATAACTCCCCATTCAACACTGATTCAACACTTGAATCACTACTCATCACTACTACAAAATGTCTACAACAAAAATCATTTCACTACTCAATTGTTATTGTGATTCGTAGTGATTTCAGTAGTAAAATGTAGAGGAATGTCCCGTTTCAGCACTTATGAAAATTACTAGGGCTGCCCCCGACTAAGAATTTCTATAGTCGAAATTAATATGATTAAATGTGCCGTTAGTCGACTGCCAGTCGACTAAGGGTCATAAATGTGAGGGCGGGGGCTCCACCCACATGGAAAGAACTTTTATGAAACATATGTGTTCATATGTGTGCATATATGTGACCTATGAGTCATAATGTATACTGTATGTCATATGCAGGTAATATGTATATCAGTAGGACATATGTAACATATATGGCTTACTATAATGCGGCATATATGTTGGGTACAGTATATGCCACATTCAGGTCCATATATGTGCATATAGTCAGTATGTCCACAACTCCACCAACATATTGATTTCCCGACCAGAGGAGACAACACGTTGGACCTCATCTACACAAACAAAAGGGATGCCTAACAGAGCCTTCCCCCTCCCCCACCTGGGCGCCTCCGACCACTGTACTGTTATGTTAATACCAGCTTACAGGCCCAGGTGCAAAGCCACCAAACCGGTCAGGAAACAGGTTCAAGTGTGGCCAGATGGGGCAACGTCTGCTCTGCAGGACTGCTTCGACACCACAGACTGGGACATGTTTAAGCAGGCGGCCACCTACTCTGGCCACCCGGACATTAACAAATTCACTGAGACTGTCACTGCCTACATCAGCAAATGCATCAATGATGTCACAGAGACCAAGACCATCACAGTACGGGCCAATCAGAAGCCATGGCTGACAACGGAAGTCCATAGGCTACCGAGGATCCGGAACGCCGCCTTCAAAGCAGGAAGTCCATAGACTACTGAGGGTCCGGAACTCCGCCTTCAAAGCAGGCGACGACGAGGGCCTGAGAACAGCAAGGGCCAACCTGGACCGTGGCATCAAAGAGGCAAAGAGACAGTACAGCAAGAAAATAGCTGACCATTTCAGTGACACCAGAGACACCAGGAGCCTGTGGCAGGGGATCCAGACCGTCACGGACTACAAAACCCGGCCACAGACCTGTGACAACAACATCTCCCTGCTGAACAACCTCAACAACTTCTTTGGGCGCTTTGAAGCCCTGCACGAAAGGCACCCCCTCCGCTGGACGACCAGGTGCTGCTCCTGTCTCCAGACAGTGTGAGACGATCCCTCTCCAGGATCAATGCTCGCAAGGCACCGGGCCGAGACAACATTCCCGGTCGGGTATGGAAAGACTTCAACATCTCCTTGAGCCAGGCCCATTCTGAAGAAACCTTCTCCAACCTACCTAATGACTACCGCCCTGTTGCATTGACTCCAATCATCATGAAGTGCTTCGAGTGTTTAGTCATGCACCACATCAAAGATACCCTTCCCGCTAACCTGGATCCCTACCAGTTTGCATATCAGGCCAACAGGTTAACCGACAATGCAATCTCCACTGTACTTCACTCTGCCCTCACCCACCTGGACACCAAGGACGCACACGTACGGATGCTGTTCATCAACTTCAGCTCAGCATTCAACACCATCATCCCCCAGCAGCTCATACACAAGCTGGATCAGCTGAGAGTAAACACCTCAATGTACAACTGGCTGCTGGACTTCGTGACTGGGAGACCGCAGGCAGTCCAAGTCAGCGGAAACACATCCAGCACCATCCCCTTGAACACGGGGGCCCCCCAGGGATGTGCGCTCAGCCCCCTCCTCTTCACCCTGCTGACCCACGACTGCACACCAAAGCACAGCAACAACCTCTTCGTCAAGTTCGCGGACAACACAACTGTGGTCGGTCTCATCCACAACAACGATGAGTCCAACTACAGAGATGAGGTGAGCCAGCTGACCACGTGGTGTGGAAACAACAACCTCCTTCTCAACACTGAGAAGACGAAGGAGATCATCGTTGACTTCCGGAGAGCGCACACCCAGCACTCTCCACTGAGCATCAACGGAACTGCGGTGGAGAGAGTGAAGAGCACCAAATTCCTTGGTGTGCACATCACAGAGGACCTCTCCTGGAACACCAACACCACATCACTGGTCAAGAAGGCTCAGCAGCGCCTCTACTTCCTCTGCAGACTGAGAAGAGCCAGAGCCCCAGCCCCCATCGTGCTCCTTCTACCGCGGCTTGATCGAGAGGCTGGTGGACTGGAACATGTGAGATTTTTTTCTTTTTTTTCTTTTTCTTCTTTTTTTCATTGTAGCCAACCACCATAGCTTTAAATGGTATAGGCATATGGGTATCTACTTGAAGCAGAAAAAAGTTATTTGAAAGATAAAACTTTAAACGTGAGTATCTCCTAACTGGTCCTGGAAGAAATGCCAATGTAAAAAAAACGGGCCCTTTTGTACAATTTATATAAAAAAAAGAAAAGATATTATCGAGTTGGGTTATTTTTTTTCTTTAAAGTGGACACCTCAAGCTGTCATTGGTTGTCATTGGAGGATTTTCTATAAATAATTTCGTTACTATTGAGCCCAATGGGAACAAGCCTAGCTTTTGGTCTAACCAGTAAAGGAGTTAAGTATTACTCCATTATTATTATCATCAGTCAACTATGAACAGCAGCAGGACAGCAGGAGGAAAAGGCCAACTCTCAGTTATGGAGGACCATCCAGTACAGCCCAAATTGAAAACTTTTCCAGTGACTAACATTTCTGGGAGAATGGGCTGCTTTAATACTCATATGGGCGCTATCCTGTGGCTGGAGTACTGTACTACAAAGGATGCTGTCTTTTGCAAACCATGACACTTTCAAGACAAGACTAGTGAAAAAACATTTACTACAGTCGGATACAAAGACTGGAAGCATATGCATACAGCCTGTGACAAGCACCAGGTCAGTAATAGTCACAAACATGCACAAATAATCAATATTCATAAAGCTACACATATCAATAAGTATGGGCCCTGCGTGGCCCAGGCGAAAACTTCATCCAACTGAGGAACAGCTGCCCAGAACTCCATCCTTTGCTCTGATCAACTACGTCTTCCTCTGAGTACAGTGGTATGTTTTTGGTATGTTTAGCTGGTACATACGTTGTACGTAATTTGTACGCGTGAAAATTTACCACACTTGTATAGAGAGAGGCACAATTTGGATGGCAGAGGGACAATTGTGAACCAGGGTCAACGCATCTTATGTAGAGTGAAATCGAGATCACCTTAAAGTTGTAATAGATATAGTTTGATTGTGTGCAAAGCAACATCTTCCAATGTGTGGTCACCAGATCGACGAGGGGAATAAAGGGAATTTCGTAGTTTTATAAGATATACTCAAAAATATGATGCACAGATTCAAAGTCGCCTTGATGCGCTAAATAAAAATGCAACAGTGTTAAGCCCACACACACACACACACACACACACACACACAGACACACACACACACACACACACAGACACACACACACACACACACACACACACACACACACACACACACACACACACACACACACACACACACACACACACACACACACACACACACACAAAATGAGCTACTTGAATCGCCTGCTTCCCACCCTCTCCAAAAGATAAGAAAAAAGATTTGCATGCAAAACCAAAAGAAGGCAACATTGCAACACAAAAAGAAGGCGAAAACAAAGGCGACACGCTTTCAAACAGCGTGTTGTACATATTGGCGGATGAGTGTAAAGTTATGTCAAAAAAAGGAACTTGTTGCAGTTATGTGAAAGATATTTTTTTTAAGAGGAAGAACCAACATGAGTGCTAATGCAAATAAAATCGTAGACGTGTTGGCATCATTCAATTTAGATCCATTATTGCATGTCAGATTTTGTTTTGATGGTGCTTCTGTGATGACTGGGAGCCATGCAGTGCACGCTATACTTTAAAAAACACTTTCACAAAGACAGTGTATGTGCACTGCAATGCGCATCACCTCAATCTAGTTGTCGTTCTGTGGATATTACACCCAGGGAGGCAGCCAATGGAGCTGTAACAGTCACTGGACACAAGGTGGAGTTGCAAGTCAGGGACACTTAAAAAGGTGCTTATTTTGCTTGATGTGATCTTGGAAATGCTTGCAGAATATTCTAGAATGCGGGCACAATCTCTTCTGCAACAGATTCAGACAAAAACGTTTCTCTTTCTATTTGTGGCATTTGGAAAGTTGTTTTATGTATCTGATGCTGCAACAAAGGGGCTGCAGTCATCCACTTTGTCAGTCACATACTGCACGCATTTAATTGACAGCGTTAAATATAATTCTAGGACTTTTAGGAGCGATACAGATGACTTGATGGCTAAGGGTTAGGGATATTGCAAATTGGGATGTTGGTAGTGTCCGAATGAAGAAATTGCCTGCTAGGTTGGATTCCACTGTGGTTACAAGTTCACTGGGGAAATCTCTCTCAGTTAAAAACAATGATGATTTGAGACGGCTATGGAATGAAATGTTGGATCGGCAAACCACAGAGCTTTATAGCCGTGTTAAGAAGACACTAGTGGTTTCAGCCGAGCTGCTGCTGCATGCCAGCCAAAACCAATACAATAGAATTTTTGAATTACACTTGTGCCCACTATGGTCAGTGAAGCTGACTGGATAGTCTGCACACAGGATATGAAACGTAAGTCTGATGCAGGAGAGGAGTTCCCAAAACTAATTAATGTGAATATGATAAGGGCCCGTAATGCTGCTTCATAAGTGTGTGTGTGTGCGCGCGCGCGTGCGTGCGTGTGCGCGCGTGCCGTGCATGCTGTGTTCTAGTCTTGTTGAACCTGTTTTTGGATGAAACCTGAAACCAATGTGGAAACAAACAACATTCCATCTGGAAGTGGTCACGGGATCACTCCACTCCACAAAGAAGTCAACCAACTTGATCTCAACAACTACAGACCAATCTCAATTATTTGTTCAACAGCCAAAGTCCTCTTGTATATAAAAAATAATATACAGCCAACTCTCCAATTATCTCTCCAGACACATCCTGTCTCCTGTTCAGTGTTCAATCTGGTTTTCATCCAAATCATTTACCAACTGCTGCTCTACTTAAACTTGACTGGTGGTAACTGCGAATAGTGCAGTTTCTAGATTGAGACCTACATTTCCCAGCAATAAAGGACCATCAGATGTGTGTGACGTCATTTTCCTAGGAAACTCCCTCCATCACCTTTTGATAGAAAACACATTTAAAACAGTCTTATGGTGTGTGTTAAGTGACAAATCTTTAAAAGAGAACACTTTTTTTGTTTTTTCAATCAAGGTTCATGTTTTAGGTTGTCTTACTAACCTTACCAAAGCATTTGACCTTGTTGATCACTACCTCTTACTAGACAAACTATATTCTATTGGAATATCACGAAAATGCCCTACTTTGGTTCAACGCATATCTGCACAATAAAAAAAATATTGTGTCGTCATTCAGGGAACCAAATCCGACTTAGAAGTTCAGAAACGTGGTGCGCAGGGCTCAACCCTAGGACCACTTTTGTTTTCCGTTCTTATCAATGATCTTCCTTAACACTCAACTCTATATTCACGGCACAGTCATATACACATTGCAACCTAATCTATTACAGACTTGGTTAACATTGCAGGTAGATTTCAACTGGAATTATGGCTCATAACGAATAAATGACTGATCAACAAAACTAACACAAACCTAGTTCTCTTTGGTACCAAGCAAATTATTACAGCACAACCTCAACAATCAATCTTTAAATATTTCTTGCCTCAATGGTACTGGTCAGATATAGTGTACCAAACTGCCCTAAAACAAACCTTCTCCCCTTCAATACAGTATATAACCGCCACCGCTGTATTAAAACCTCAACCTGCAATCTCCCACCTCAAGAAGACACTGGCTACAACAGATTATCTGTATATGCATTCATTTTAATTATCCACAATAACAGAAATAAGTGATCATACCATACACGTCTGAACAATGACTTAATATACGCACATCAGCTGGCAAAACAATCTGTTTAGGGCTCCCTGTGACTGGAACAACCAACCAGTCTATATTCGCTCAATAACGTCCTTTCAACTTCTCAAAACTGCCCTGTCCTCTTATCTTGAGACTACGTGCTCATGTTTTCACTAATCATCAGTATGATAATACAGGTAGATCATTGCTGCAATGATCCATGTGTTATGTCCATGTGAATTGTTGTTTTGTTTTCATATGTGTTGTGTTGTCTAGTCTTGTTTTGTATTTTTCATCTGGTTGAAGTGTGGGAAAAGATAGTGTACAGTGTACAGTGGACCCCCTGGGAAACAAGAGTGTGCATTTTTATTTTGTACGTCTCTAAATGTCCTGATTAATTGGACATGGCGGACCCTGTTGGGCCAGTGTAATGATTTTTCAGTGTGTTGTCCACAGTAACAGTCTCTGTAGTTTAATCATTTTAATTTTAACAATCACTTTTCGATCACCTCATACACATATGGCTTTCATGAACTTTAACAATATGAGCTCATGCTCATGTTTTTTGTAGAATTTGTTGAATGGAATGTGAAGCAGCTCAGCTTGGCTTGAATTTTCTCAAGCGTGGGTGGAGCTTCATTCGCATCGACTACCAAAATACATCACATGACTCTCTCTCTCTCTCTCTCTCTCTCTCTCTCTCTCTCTCTCTCTCTCTCTCTCTCTCTCTCTCTCTCTCTCTCTCTTGACACACCCAGTGAGGTACACACAGTTGAAGACAACAATGTGAGCTGATTGCAGACTGGCTGACTAGTGGATTTAATAACAGAGATTAATTTACAGAGGGTAAGTGAAGGGTTCATTTATGTAGGCTAATTATTCGTGGCGCTTTACAATCTCTCTCTCTCTCTCTCTCTCTCTCTCTCTCTCTCTCTCTCTCTCTCTCCCCCCCCCCCCCCCCCCCTTTAAGCCATGCTAAAATGGCCGAAATGATCCTAAAAAAATCAGTACATCCAGGTAGGAACTGTATATCAATGTTAACTAGTCGGACCTCAACCTTGGTCAATTAAAATCCTCATGAAGGTTAAATGTCTTTGTCTTCATGAAGGTTAAATGTTTTCATGAAGGTTAAACATATTTATCTTTATAGAATAGAATAGATCTTTATTGTCATTGTAACTTGTACAACGAAATTAAAAGTGCCAACCAATCAGTGCATTTGATCACTAAAAAGAACATAAAAAACAAAAACAAGACATATAACAGTACCTCCTGTCATTGCACAACCCCTATAGCCTCTATACAGTACTACACAGTATTGCACAAGCCCATGTTGCACCTACTGTAAAAACAAAGAAAGAAGAGTAGCAAACACATGCATTGCAGCGATAAAACACACTAACGTTTCCTAACATTCAGAGCAGCTACTGCTGCAGGGTAGAAGCTGTTGCTAAACCTGCTTGTCCTTGCCTTGATGGCTCTGTACCGTCTGCCTGACGGCAACAGTTCAAATTGAGAGTGGCCGGGGTGGGAGGTGTCCTTGATAATGTTCTCTGTTTTTTTGAGACAGCGGGATCTGTATAGTTCTTCCAGTGTGGGGAGAGGGCAGCCAACAATCCTCTGGGCGTTATTGATGACTCCCTGGAGCTGTTTCCTCTGAGCAGCTGTGCAGCTGGAGTACCATACACAGATACAGTATGTCAATATGCTCTCTATGGAGCACCGGTAGAAGGACACCAGCAGTCTCTGTGTGATGTTGTTCCCCCTGAGCACCCTCAGGAAGTACAGTCTCTGCTGTGCCTTCTTCAGCAGCTCAGACGTGTTCACAGTCCACGTCAGGCCCTCCTCAATGTGGACTCCCAGGAAGCGAAAGGAGGAAACCCTCTCCACACAGTCTCCATTTATGAAAAGTGGTGGAATGTCTGTTTTCCTTTTCCTATAGTCTATGACCAGCTCCTGGGTTTTAGCTGTGTTTAGGAGCAGGTTGTTCTCTCTGCACCACTGAGACAACTGCACCACCTCATCCCTGTAGGCAGACTCATCTCCCTTGGAGATGAGCCCCACTACTGTGGTGTCGTCCGCAAACTTCACCATGATGTTACTGTGATGGGCGGGAGTGCAGTTGTGTGTGTAGAGGGTGTAGAGTAACGGGCTCAGTACACAGCCCTGTGGGGAGCCGGTACTGAGGCTGATGGACGAGGATGTGTGATGTCCCACTCTCACCCTCTGACAGCGGCCAGAGAGGAAGCTCTTAATCCACATGCAGGTGTTGTGTGGAAACCCCAGGTCCCCCAGTATGTCCACCAGTCTGTGGGGGAGGATGGTGTTGAACGCGGAGCTAAAGTCCACAAAAAGCATCCGCGCATAGCCCCCCGGCTGCTCCAGATGGGACAGCGTGGCATGGAGGGCTGTGGCGATGGCGTCCTCTGTGGATCTGTTAGTCCTGTAGGCGAACTGGTGGGGGTCAAAACCACGGGGGAGGAATGATGTGATGTGATGCCGGACCAGCTTTTCGAAGCACTTCATCACCACAGGGGTGAGAGCGACTGGCCGGTAGTCATTAAGACTGGAGATGTTGCGTTTCTTGGGCAGAGGGATGATGGTGGAGGATTTCAGACAGAGTGGGACAGTAGACTGGGCGAGGGACTGGTTGAAGATCCTGGTGAAGACCCCAGCCAGCTGGTCCGCGCAGTCCTTCAGAACACGTCCGGTGACGCCGTCAGGACCCGCAGCCTTCCTCGGGTTGATGGCCCGCAGTGTGCGCCTCACATCATGCTCCTGCACTGTGAGGGTGAAGCTGCTATGGACCGTGGGGTGTGGTGTAGCTGTCTCCGGTGGCTCTGCCTCGAAGCGGGCGAAGAAGATGTTCAGCTCCTCTGCCAGCGCGGCGTCCCCTTCGACAGCTCCGACAGTAGTCCTATAGTTGGTGAGATGCTGGACTCCCTGCCACACCTGCCTGCTGTTGTTGCTGTCCAGATGCTCCTCTATCCTCCTCCGGTAGTCCGCCTTGGCTCTCCTGATGCCTCTCTTCAGGTTCGAGCGGGCGATGT